>JAUCMT010000056.1:9752087-9765367 GCA_032357475.1 Enteromius thamalakanensis
AAATGAAGGTGTAGAACCATCTCAAGGATGATCAGAAGAAATGGACAGCACCTGAGTTAAATATATGAGTGTCACAGAAAAGCCTTCGGTACGAGGCATACGAACCGAACGATTCAGAAAAAAAAGAAAGAACGAGAATAAACTGTGTAAAATATAATGTTTTCAAAGCTACTCTCAACAAGGCAGCGCAAACGACGGGACAACGAACCCTGCTCCTCCAACCCCCAAACAAACGAGAACCAGAAACACACACATTACAAACGATCCCCACAGCATTCAGGTAAAGTTAGGCATTTCCCTTTGCCATTTCAACCCAACATCCAGCTGTTTAACCAGAGCTGCATCTTTCTAATTTTTTAATCATCTCCACCTAATTTTTGTGCTGGTGCACCTAAGAAAAAAAGTTAGGCGCACCAGTGCAACCAGTGCAAAAAGTTAGACTAGAGCCCTGATATCGTACCGTGACACTACTGTATCGAACCGAACCAAGATTTTTGTGAACTGTTACACCCCTAATATATATATATGTCACATTTTAAACACACAAGGGTGTTCTGTGTGAATGGCCTCCAAAATAAACTAAGAAATTAAGATCTCTTACCTGCAGAGTGTAATTTGCTCTCTCGCTGATTAGCCTGGAAATGAACTTGGCTGTGTGCTGAAAATGAACTTTTTCTAAAGGTAAATGAGATTCGTGTTAGTTGACAGTGTTCTTTCTTTTATAAAGACATTGTCAGAATTGGAAAGGGAATGTACCATCTGCTGTTGGATGAATGATTAAAAACTTCTTATCGTTGAACTGAGACGCTCTGTATGCAAGGTTGGCCATCTGTGGAAATATTAAAGAATACACTGTAAGTGTTGTCAGTACGGCGAATACAAAATACAGATTATAAAACAGGAAATCTACCTCGTATGCCCTCCGATCTGGCTTGGGAGGGCCTAGATATCTCTCTGAGAAAGCCGAAGCTGAAAGCAGGAAATAAGAACCGTATCAGTCAACAGTGACATTTGTCACAGGCAGAGTTAATTTCCGAGCATTTCCTTTGATAAAAATCACTGCGTGGCCATTTCACAATACACGCTGATGCACTGGCTGACTTATGAGTAGATTTCTGTGCTGTTGCCGCTGTGAGAGGTGAAGTATTGTTTATGATGAACACACACATGCTTCATTTTTCATTCCTCTGTTCCTTTAGAGCTCTTGTAGTGCTTCGGTTCTCCTGCCTGCTCTCAGAATACTGATGGGATCCACTGCCACGCACAGACAGGAAGCTATGGAAATGGATGATGAATCGGACACTCCTCCTGCTCCGAGGAGACATTCACACAGGATGCATTATTGCGCCTTTAATTATCGGTTCAGTTGTTGGTGACATCTTGCATCACATCTCACTGTTTTTCTTTTTTCAGCATCTTGCACTATTTTCAAGATATTGCGTCAAGTTAAAAATAGAGCATCTGTCACCTCAGTGCAGTTTTACAACAACAGAGAAGTAATCAGAAGAGGCCAGGGGTAGGGAATTCAATGATATTCCCCATTCCTGATAGGATCGCACATGCATGCATTTTGCAAGGTGAATTTTTTAAGGATACTTTATTTTCCACAAAACATTTGCAAATCGTTCCCTGCTGGATGTTAAAAGGACATTTAGCAGATGTTTTGATTTAGAATGCATGCAAATCTGCTCTTTTTATAGTCATTTGCACATAATAATAAGCCCAAATCCTTTCAACAGATGTCTTGAGCTTAATGAGATATTCTACATCTGAGGATCAGATGGACCCAGATCTTTTTTCCTCTCTGCGGAGCAGTACTCAACTCTAATATTTAATATTGATGCTGCTCTGTTTGTTGATAGTAAGACAAAAGTTTTAAAAGATTTTTAGGCTGCTCTACCCCAGAACCTCAAGAAGGTGGACTGTTAACTGATGACGAGCACATCGCTTTTAAATCATGAGGTAAGATGCAAGTAGCTAAATAGTTTTATGCAAGGAATATTGAACAACCAAATATATATATATCCTGTGAAGTAAAGTGTTATATGTCTTTCTAATATTTCAACCCAGAATTGTTTTAAAGGGGCACTTTTTATTTTCATAGGGGAAATTTTTAGAATTACGTTATTAGTTGTATGTCCTCTAATGGGAAATGCTTAAATTTAATCAATCAGAATACTTTCAACTCTTACCAGTTTTAGCATAATCGTAATTACAAACAGTAGTGGTATGAAACATCCTGAGAAAAGTAATGGGTAATTATTGCCCTTATTATTGTAATTATGAGTATGATTACAATTATGATGTTGATTTATAGAATACAAATTTTGTATTGTTTTGGAAAATGTGACATTCTGAACAGACTTGCCAGTCTTTGGCATCAGTCTATTGCAAGTTATGCAAAAACTCTTGTAATCACTGAAGCTGAAAAATGAATCTTTTTTCTTGCGTTGTATCTGCAATTGGTTGTACTTTATAAGATGAGAGAATTTGCAAGTATGCAGAATTCAGTCAGTGAAGGCGAGCAAAACTCGCTGACTAATCTTCCCGCCTGTGATTAGCCATAGCATTCAAAAGCTCAACAGAAACGTGTGTGAATATATGGTTATAATGCTCAATGCTGGTGCAAAAAAGCATAAAAAGCAATCTCTGAGACTCGCTGTGTGCAGACTTGTAATTACGCAAATTGATACTTTTCTTTCACTTTCACATTTATTTGAATCACAACACCCATAATAAATGTTATTCTATTGTGTAGGGCCAATTTTTCCCCCTTAGTGGGACATTTGTTTACTTTGGTGGCATTTTGGTCAAAAACAGTTAAAAAGACATGTCAATCATAATAAGTTCAGAATCAATTCAATGCATTCTGAAAATCTCAGATTCGATCCTGCATTGATTTATTGTCCCAGCCCTACTATATAGAAGAGAAGTACATGATTTCTGATACAGACGGTAAGTCTAATCCAGCTTCTGAAAAGCCACCAGACTTTAGCTCTAGCTCTAATTAAACAACTCAAATAGCTAATCAAGAACAAAGCCAATTACTGGAAAATTCCATTACTTGTAAAAACGCTAACGTTTACTAAAGGAGGTTACATCTGAACATTTTCACACACACAACCTGTAATCTTGTAACTTGGAATCTCCAACCTATTCCATTTCCAAAGTTACCTTCCCAACACTGTCTGAAGCTAAAGTCTGCAGAACAGTGAACCTCCATTTGTCTTAATAAGAGAAACACACACATACACAAACCGTACCATATAGTGCAAAGTCTGTGATGGGTGAGAGCACTGCAGCACACTTGAGCACGGAGTCCTCAGAGCTGAGCAGAAGGCTGGTGACGTAACCTCCATATACCTGAAACACAAAATCCTCAACTCAAGACCTCTGAGATAGCACAACTCTCATTACTAGTTACAGAAGTTTCTGATACGGTCTGTGCTCATTAAAGTGAGGCAGGAATTCGGCCTTTGAACATGCATTCATTAATTCTTTGAAAAACGACAATCTTTCGAGGAAAGAAATAGGCACGGACAAAAGCGGACATGTAGCCAGAAATGTAGATGGTCTCAATTAAGTTCTTCTAACTGCACAAAACCAATTTGTTCTGCTCTTCTTCGGGACTGAAGTTAGTGAGAGAGGAAGTGTTTAACTGACGTGCCAGAATAACAGACTCTCTCATCAGAAATGCTGTTGGATGGGTCACACTGACAGTGTAGCACATGTTTTGTATATCATTTAAATCAGTCACAAATCAGTCAAGATGCACTTCGTTAAGGATGCAAAGCTTTATTTGTTTCTGTGAATATTAGAGAGGCAAATAAACATCTGTGTACATAAATGACAAGCTATCTTGTCTGGACAAGTAATAATAGTAAAATGCTGTAAGTATTTACCTGCCCAAAAGCTCCAATTCTGGTCTTGTCAATATACGGCTCCTGTAACAAAATACTGCAAGACACAAAACAAAATGTTAAATGACTGACTCTTGCTTGACCTTCTCACATGCAGAATAATCAGTGTTGATCATATTGAAGTCAGATCTAAATCTGCCGTGCGGTTAAGGAGATGCAGCACATGTGTTTCTGCGTTTGCAGCTGTGTGTTGGCACTGATGGATGTTCACTTTGTATTGGACGCAGGTGGCTGCTCAACTACCTGAGGGCATCCAGCTGGTCTTTCTCCTCGAACATTCCCAGCCTGCGCTGCACCTTATGGAGTAAGTTAGTCCCCTGGAAGCCACTTCCACGGCCGTCAAAACGCACTGCAATCACCCCAAAACTGCTTACCAGCACTGACGCCCAGTCAATGTGGAACTGCTCTGAAACCGACTGACTGCCTGGAGTCCCATCTCTGAGAAAGAGAGAGAAAGTATGAGAGAGAGTTTATTTAGTAAGAAAGCATTTTTAAGTCTAAATTTATTAAGCTGCTTACTTACAAAACATTTCTGGCAATGATAGCCACATTCTCTGAGATAACATGTTTCAAGTCAGACTAATTGAATTTTAATGCATTTCCAGTCAGCTTAATCAAAATGTGATGTCCAAGAATTGCTGTCTAGCCTTGTGAAAAAAAAGTGCTTAATAGTATTAAGTATTTGTAGCATACTTTAATGCCTTTTTAAGTTTAAAGCTGTGTTTGTAATAAACACATCTGTCATTAAGGTATTTTAACTGTTCAAAACACAAATCCACAACCCATAATAATGTTTTCTAGTGCTAGTTTTCCACTTCACAAGACGTTAAAGGGTTAGTTCACCCCAAAATTAAAAAAAAATAAAACCCTCATGTCATTCCCAACCCATAAGACCTTTATTCATCTTCGGAACATAAATTAAGTATTTTTTATGAAATGTTCCCAGATCCAGAAACGTAGCAAATAGTCCATGTGACTTTAGTGGCTAAACTTTTTTCAACTCAGCAGTTTTGCGACACTACAAGAATACTTTTTTTGTGCAAAGAAAACAAAAATAACAATTTGGGGTTGACTATTCCTGCTTCTTTTTTACAAAGGGAGGTAGGCAGCTGGGTTTTGAGACAGCCTCTATATTCCTAACACACAGTATAGACTTACTGCACTGGCGGCTCTATAGAGAACACAGGTGATTGTCTGCTGCAGTGTGTATTATGTGTGCAGTGGGTTAATTGAAGGTGGGCTGCAGGTGAACTCATTTGTGGTGTAATTACACTGGCTGAGAGTGTATGGCTGAAAAGACAAGATTAATAGCACTGACTAAAGTCCATTTCAGAGTTACACTCTTACTCTTGATGAGACCTGAAGCGCAGCGCAGTAAAGGAACTGCTGCTTGTGTGTTAATAGGATGACCTGCAGCACATGCTTTTAGAGGCTCATATCATGGAAAACAGGTTTTGCTCTTTGATACTATAATAAAGCTCAATGTTGTACAGGCAAACTGTAAAGTTCATGTTTCAAAGCTTGCTTCCCGGGCAATTTATTCAAACTTAATTGCAAAAATCAGAAAAAAATGGTCTCAATAATGAGAATGATAACATCTGACCGCCCCTATTTAAATATTAATGTCACATATTTGGTATTCAGCAGCTTGACCTTTGTTGGTTTTACTGGCCTATTCAGATCTATAAAACTTTATTTGTTAAATGTTGTTTACTTAAAAAGTGAATTTAAACATTTACATTTAAATAAAATGTTTTTTTTATTACTATATTACATTAATTAATATTTACAGCAAAACATACTAATCTTAACAGATTAATCTGGCACAGTTTCACTCCAAAAACAGCCAGATACTGGCGTATATATTGGTATAGTCATGCAAGATTAATTTACTTATATAAATCATTCAGCAGCAAAAATGTGAGGACGAGTGGAAAATAGGGTAAATTAACAACTAAATTAGGTTTTGGGTGCAAGAAACCATGACTAACATTATTAGTAGCACTCAAGGAAATAATAACATGCAAGAGAATTGTAGATTATGACTTTTTTTAATGAAGGATCAACCCAGATGGAGATTCATGAGGGAGTTTATAGAAACTATTTGGAACACTGACATATTTTTGCATAAAAAAAAAAAAAAGTAAAAAGTCAGTTTGTGGCTGTATGTGTTGTGTAAAATAGCAAAGGGCCTAAACAAATATTGTAGATATTGATATGTACTCACACAAGGAGCAGAAGTGGGTAGTGTAAGGTGTCTATGAAGCCTGCAGGTTTCAGGATCTGCATGCTGAGGCCTGTGAATGACAAATAAAGACATTCATCTCAATCTTGTATTAACATCCTTCTTTAACAGCAGTATTCAAACACAGTTTAGATAACATACTGTAATCCTCTATGTTTATCTCTCTGTATTCCATTTTCGGCATCTGCATGGAGTTCACCGTTCTCCTCAAGTTCAGATTCAACTCGATGTCGCGCACCTCTGCAGAAAGAAACAATCCAATCACTGTGTGATTAAAAATTGTTCCTCAAAGAAACTGTTATCTCCAAATTTAGCTTAATGCTCATGCTGCTCACGCTCCAAAATCTTGCCTTCCATTTTACATAGCTCTCAAATCTCTTTTAAACATTGCATCAACATTTGGGAACACTGATATGACCTGTGTCTATATACTGTAAACAACACTTGTGGTACGTATAATGGTGATTATGTGATTGCCATAATCTGTTTTACAGTGACACACTTGCAATGATATATGGCCAATTTCTATAACTTTACCACTAGTAAAAATATATAAATTTACCCCCAGTCAATACTTTTTATCAAATTATAAGCATTTAAATTCTTCAAACATCACAAAATAATAATCCACAAATAGGCTATTTCCTTAAGGTTAGGTTTAATAAGTATTTTATTTTATTTTTGAGGTGGGATATAGATAAAGAGCAGTTTGAACATTCTGCTAAACAAAAATGGGAATGAGGGTGAACGAATAATTATTGAATTATTGTCTAAATCATGACACAAAATGCTATTTTTGGGAGCTATTCCCAAGCTATTAACCAAGTCAATGTAAAATGCATTGTTTATCTCAAACTAAGCATCTGCAAGCCCTCACAAAACCTCCTCAAACCTGAGGAAATGAGTAGCTAATTGCTCTGGGACATAAACGAGAAACAGTCGCAGGATTAACAGTTGTAGATGTTCAGAGGTTGCGAGAGACCGGTGAGCAGCTGGCTTTCCTGATAGAGAGCGACTAAATAGAGCAGATATCACGGTGGCTGCTGTAAACATGGAGACCTTCGGTTCTGAGCAGCTGCGATAGAGTCTTGGAAGTGCACGTAACAATTAAGAGCACATTGCATTTGAGGGTTTCGATTTAAGACAGGCTTATCAGTGCCTGCTCAGACTCGAGCCTCACAAAGCACACTTGTTCTTATAGCGCCAATGCTATTGACATAGCCTCACATTTAAAAAACAGCGAAGATTTTTTATGTCAAAATAGAGAAGGATCCGTATGAGCTTCGTATAAGTCATCTGAATTTGACCTTGGTGGCACATTTAGCTTTTACTGAATGGATCTGGCAGAGAAGGCATTGGATGGGAAAAACAGCTAAAATGAAAGGGTAAGAACTCTACATTATATTGTAAACAAATGGCATTCATAAACATTCTACACACAGATCCCTGTGAGAGGACTTCTGTGACGGACCGTCGCACTGAATCACTCTCTCGTTGTGATATCAACGGGCTTACGGGATATTATATACATAATAACACAATTACCAGCCTCTTACACAGAGAGGTCACATTTTTATGGAAGTCATGGCACGTCTGGCAATAATCCAATCATCTGTAAGTGCTCTCACTGTGTGAGCAGGAATGTGTAGGGCTATTCAATCACACACGGTCTATGGTAGGCCCGGGAGCTGCTCTGATCGTCAATTGACATGCTTTGGGTATATAATGCAATGAGACAAGAGTGTGTGTGTGTGGCTGTGACAGTGTGTAATGTGGAGGCTGGTAATGAGAGCATCTTCCTAAACGTGTCACTCTTCATTTGAGTGCTTAATTCTAAGCAGTTTGGTTATTAATGGGAGTGACAACCAAGGATGTTGTGATACCCGGCAAAATGTGAAATTTAAAGACCCCCTGTGGTAAAAATCAAGTTTTTAATGTTGTTTACTTGTCTGTCTGGTTTCTTAATTTGCTTAAAGCCACTGCTGAGCATTTTCTCCTAAAAACTGCAGTAACAAAAAAGCGTTTTGAAACGGTTCCTGTCCCTCAAAAGCATGTAATTACACTATATTTATTTTATGTCAAAAAGAATAAAGTAAATGAATATAACAGCTGTATAAAATGAATGAAATGTGATAGCTTTGAGGAGAAAGCGATTGAGGCAGTTGCCCAGGGCAGTGCTCTCTGTACCAGGAGCTCGCTTCATATTCTGTCAGTTTCACAGAATTGCTCTTCGCTTTACTTGACCTTCTCACCGAAAATTAATTGTGACCTTGTGGGACACAGCTTCCCACTTTTTGAATGCAACACATATATAGGATAAATTATAAAAACACATACAAATAGTCTCTTTGTACGGGGGGTGGTAATAGCAAAGATGAGATTGAGGTTAAATAATTAATTCATTAATTTACCACACAATAAAATGCGCCCTGATTTTATTACCCATCCACAGACACGCACTACAGTGCTATTTTACTTGCTTTTTATTGATAGCCAAAAATTGACATTGGCTTCAAAATTTTGGATTCTAAATGTTTTTGGATAAGTCTTATAAATCCTAATCATAGGACAGTCAGACTAGCAACCCGAAGGTAGCAAGTTCAGTTGTCAGTACTTGAAGAAATTGTAAGCAGTGGGAGTGAATGTTCAGCACTCTCTTCCCCCTTCATTACTCAACACCTAATTGTGTCTCTCCGGGTGCACCAGCAAAAATGGCTGCCCACTGCTCCGGGTGTGTGTTCACTACTTTCTGCTGTGTGTGTGTGCGCACTTGGATGGGTTAATTCTGAGTATATGTATCCATACTTGGCTGACACATCACTTGGGTGAAAGTATGTAGAAATGTATTAATCTCAATGAAACTTGCTCTGATGGACCATGACCCCTGAAAGCTGTTATCTTTGCACATGTATGGTCAAATTTGACAATCTCTGCTCCATAGTTGCTTCCGAGGTCTCTGGGTAACCCATACATTGCAAAACAGCTTAAGCTTAAAAAAGGGGGTGATGTGGAACGTCTTCATCTTTGGCCTGTTTGTGAGTTTACAGTTAGTGTGAGCATGTGTGTGTCAAGCAGTCAAATGACAGGAGTAAGACCAAGCGGATCATCCAGAAATCAAACACACACGACACAGAGACGAGGAAGGCTGGATACTCACTCAGTCTGTCATGGGTGCTGTAAACCGTCACATACGGAACATCAGGACCTGACAACATACCAACATAATCATCAATAATTCATGACACAGGACAAACATACGTTTTCATAGTTTCATAACAAATGCTTTGCAAAAGTATGCGTGTTATTTTTTGTTTGTCAGTTATAAAATTGTCTGAAATAAAATTGCACATATTCACATAATCGCTTCCAGCAACTGGATCAAATACATTTTTGCACTTGAACTTTGAAAAACTTGGAATTATTATCGTTTTTTACTCAGTAACTACTATACAGTACGTAACAGGGTTAAAGGAGTAGTTTAAATTTAGTTAATTTTAGCTTTTAATGGTCATTCATAAACATCTATGGCTATCACTATCAGAATATACCACTGTTACTAAAAAAGCATATCAATCAGTGCACGTGTAAAGATATTAAATATCATTATCTGTAATCCATAGCCTCAGGCAAACAGCCCTAAACACCTACATGTGACCTTCAGTTTTTCAAATAATGTTAGATCAATTTCTAGTGTAAATGTAGTTATAGATATCTATGGGCCATTAAAATTATTCAAGATTAACTAAAAAACAAATATAAAAACAAAATTTTTATAGTCATTTTATAGTCATTTAACAAGTTTATTTTATAGACAGTCTGCCGCTAAACTGAATAAGGTGCTTAAAAGCCTTTGTTAATGAGCATCTGCGGTGAACTTTAACGAGTGCCACAATGGCACTGATCGCAAACACAACAGTCATTTCTCCAGGAGTTCTGTCACCATGGTTCAGTGAATACAAGCATTCAAGCCTTCAGAACACATCAGCTGCTGTAGAAACAAGCTCTCCAGATAATCAATGCACTTTGCAGAACGAAAACTTCACTGTTGAACAATAACAACGTGCTTGTCTGCTCGCGCTGTCACCATCCCTTTCTCTATTCTTCTAGCGTGGCACTGAACTCATCACGGATGTATAAAGCTTGTCAGAAGACAATATAAAAGTAAAGGTTCATGGGCTCTAAATCGACATTCACTGCAGTGTCAACTCACAAGCATTTATTGAAAATGTGTCAGGGTTCTGGTGAATTCAGAGACTCATTTTACCTCAAGGTATATTTGTAGAAATAGCCAGAAATACATTGTATGAATCAGTCAAAATGACATTTTATGCCAAAAATCAAGTAAAGATAATGTTCCATTAAAATATTTTGTAAATTTCTTTCCGTAAATATTTCAAAACCTAATTTTTGATTACTAACATGTATTGCTAAGGACTTTATTTGGACTTTTAAGGTTTTCAAATGCTGTCCAAGCCATTTTGACATTTTTGTGGTCTAGGGTCACATATATTATGTTATCTTGTTCGCACATATTCCTGCGGTAGTAGTAAAATAGAAACAAGCAAGCAGAATAGAAACAAAGAGATGTCTACCTTTACAACTGAGCAGGAAATAGTCCATGCTGGGACTGAAGAAGCCACTGACGTACCCGCAGCTGTCAGTGAAATCACAGGACAGACAGCGGCGGTTGAAGGTACCCACCGTGTCTGCGCTGGAACAACCACAGATACATTAACACTGTCAGCGAGAACAAGCCTGTGACAGCACAAGCCAAACGTCACATGGCATAAAACATGAATATGTATGTGCTGTATGTACCTGTAGAGATGTCTTCTTTTAGGGTCATCCTCAGTGCTGAGGAAATATCTGTTCATACAAAAAAATACAATATCAAAACATGCCCCATAGATCTCACTTTATATTGTGTCCCTAAAACCTGTGTACTTACAGTACATAGTAACTAGATACGTACATTGTATATAACCACAGTGTAAGTACACATTGGTACAAATGTGTAACAGGACATTTGTAACAACACTTTTTGGCAATGACAGTACAAATGTGTAACAGGACTAAAAGCACTGTACATTTTGGTAAAGAAAGCATGTGTCATCCCCTGATCTGGGCTGGCACTTCAGTGCCCAGCGAACTCTAAGTGTTTTATGCCTGTTTTCATTCATGAACTCTCATCAATGAACTCATGTCTCCGCCCACTCGTTGGTTGTCTTGGTGTTTGATTGTTTGCTCCACCCCTTGACCTACTTTCATGTCTATAAATCCCAGAAGTGTTTATATGTTGTCATGGTCCATTAGCACTATCGTACTCTCGTCTAGCCACTCTGTGTTTCTTTTTATGTTTGATCTGTTGTTGCTGACCTCACCAGTATAGATACAAATTAAGTACACTTTAGTACAATATTGATACATTTTAATTTAAGTATATTGTGTAAAATTCAGTTATTTTAACCTTAAAATAAAGTGTTACCTATTTTATATTTGTAAAAAAAAGCTACGAAAAAGTGTACTCTCTTTTAAGTATATTTAAGTGGCCTTTTATTTCATTAATATTTCAAATAAACTATTTTAAATATAAGCATTGGAAGACACAAGAAGATTTTCTGAAGACTACTGGTTTGTTTACTGAAAGATTACCATACATCTCAGAAATCTATGCCCAGGGTAGTAAGTGAATCAAGAAAGTTTTTCATATAAGAACAGAAGCAGGTGGTTGTAGTGGTGAGGTTAAAAAATAAGAGACCTTGATAAGAAAATCATTTCAGAAGTGGAGGAAGTTATTACATTTTGATAAAAAGAAGGGAGAAAAAGCTATTTGGGATAATGTGCACCAAGGATACATTGAGATTAAGGCAGAAAATAATGTGAATTGAGAAAGTAATTTAGGTCAGTTGTGATTTTATACTATCTTTAAAAAAAGACAATTTTAATGCCAAATGAATCATTGATGTTCAGTGTGCGGTGTTGCTGGATTGGCTCACATTAATTGGCTGTCCTCATCATACGCAAGAACCTGCGTGACGTCCCAGTCTCCTGATGTGATGGACTGCAGAGTATCTGTGCTGCTGTTGGGCTTTATGAAGAAGACATATTAAGCATACATCAATCATGATGAATGGAACTCAGTACTGTAAAGAATAGAATATTATGCTCATCAATATAATATTTAAATAAAATAAAAGTTTGAAGAAATTACTCAAGTAAAGGCTTACAACTTTAATACTATTTAACTGTAATAAATTGGCTTATGAAAATGAAGGGACTTGTTTGAATTAATCATATTTGTAAGTAAAATTAATCTCTTTGCTTTGGAGTACCGAGAGATATTCTGTGTATAAATATTGCCATTTAATTAACATCATTGACATAAAATATTTCACTATTAAATGGTGTTGTATGAAAAAGCGTTTATATTCATATTTCAACAAAAACTGCAACATACTGGTTAAAAGCAAAATGCAGGAGTTATAATGTATTTTATTGTTGCAGACAGTTTTTATTTAATTAAATTTCTTTTTTTTATTTTTAATTAAAACGTGTTTACATCCAAATACTTTAATGTCTTTGTAGAATAAAAAATAAAAATAAAAATTTTAAAAAATAAAACAAAAAGTAAAATGTTTTGACTGGGTTAACTGTCACCGGCCCACCGGTGGGCCCATCTGCCATTACATGTTTAAAATAATAAAATCCTGTACATAAATCCTGTGACATTTGTTATGGAAAGCAAACAAACACTTAAAATCAATTAAAATTCAGTTTTTTAATGTTCATAAATCCAAAAAACTAATTTTATGGTATTTGTCCAAAATATTTAGAATGTAATTGAAAATGACATTATTGTTATAATTAAAATGTAATGGATTTCCTGAGAGGTTTCTTTATCAGCACTCTGCTTCACATGTCTGATAAAGGCTATTAATCAGAAACATCTGTAAAGCGTATTACTGAAAATTTGTAAACTACATATATATTAGGGTATGAGGAAAAAAATCAATATTGCAATATATTGTTTTGCTCTCGGTCGCAATAAATAATCGATACACTAACGGCCAATATCGATATTTTATTACAACACAAAATGATTAATTTACCCGTTG
>JAUCMT010000056.1:9806031-9816070 GCA_032357475.1 Enteromius thamalakanensis
GTGTTCATGTAAACTGTTTAATAAACACTTTTTTTGAGCCTCTTAATTAGTTTTGTTTTTTATGTAAATGATTCAATTAATACCGTGCCACTTATACCGAGGTATTACCGTACCGTGAAATTTTGATACCGTTACATCCCTAATGCTTTCACATCATCAGCACCCATTCAGTCAGTCAGCACGTGCACATGTTTGCAAGATAGCACAAATTAAGTAAAACACCGGGTGGCAAGTGTATCCTTAAAAAGGAAAAGCTCTTTTTTGTTAGCTCTTCACATCCGGCTACAACAAGCATGAATGCTAGTGAAGACTTGTTAGCAATGCATGTCAAATGTTATGTCAGATGTCAAAATAAAAGCACATTTTCAGAATAAAAAACTGGATTAAAATATGATTAATCGTGCAGCCCTTGTTGGGACATTTTTAATTACTCACATTTGCCTCCCCTTTGCCGTTGTATGCAAAATGCAACAAAGTATGTATGCGACAAATGCATACAAATGCGACACTCCCCATGCAATTTTTTAAGTCTCAACCATAACAAAATATTTAGAAACAGCTATGATGATAGAACGCCTCATTTACTGAAATGCGTGACTTTTGTGGTTTAATATATGCTCTGAATCACTGTCTTGGAATAAAAGTTTCGCAAAGGTTTTGAAACTTCACAAAGAAGTGTTTGGAAAATGCCCATCACAATATATAGAACCAAGACTTTATTTAAGCTATTTGGTGTAGCTCACAATCTTCACACCTCCATCCACCGCTCATAGCATTTCAAAAACTCTAAGCTTTTCAGGTTCATGGGAGGCAAACTGTATCTGCATTGGACGGAATTGGCTGACAGGCTTTTCTTAGAGGGCAGCCTGGTGATTTTTCCTCTAAAAGAAGCGATAGTCTGCTCGGTAATGGCAACAGCAGCTCCTGGGCTTGATGTGAAAACCACAGTGCTCTCTTAACGCTGTGCTGGAAAGTTCTGACTGTTCCAGCTTCCAGCAGTGCCTGGGCTCATTATCTCAGCCGTACCGCTGCGCTCAGGGCCCAAAGATCGCCTCTATCAGGCAACCTCTGTTTGACATTACCACTCATTCGTTCAGCACGTGGTGCGAGTGCACCAACTCACCGCCACATCAATATCTAGAGACCGAACATGCGACGTAGTGGAAAACCATTTTAAATCACACGCATTCAGATGGAATGTGGCGGCAGAGCTTTGCATTAAATGACAGCCCCATAAGCTGAGAATGAACACCAGAATGTATTCAGTGTGTTTGACAGAGAAAGCGGGGAAGAATCTATCAACTCAGGCGCACTTCATCTCGCTCCGACTAATATTAGGCTGTCACTTTGACTCGTGTACGCGTGCGGGTTCACGCGTGGGCCGGGTGCAATTCTCCAGTGCCGCAGAGGAGGAAAAAAAAAATAGGTAGGACATGGAAGTAAACACAATCAGGCGTCCCTCCAGGCACTGCTTTAGACCAATTGAATGTTTCATTATTAAAATAGGCTTTGTGCATTTACAGCTGAGGCCAGCACTAACTTGATTTATTTAGTCATAATTCTGCACATCAGATATGATCACAGAGTGCTTTCGTCTGGCATATGACTCATTTCATATGCAGTGGAAGATGCAGAAAAGGCAATATCTGATTTGTTTCACTTTGCTGTCAGGAAGAACAGTTTTCTACATCCTAAATGGGAATAGTGCAGAAGACCAAACATCTGAACCCCACAGAAATATACTATTTGCGACAAAATAAAAAAAAAGTTATGTCCTCTTACACTGCCTAGTGGACTAAGGTGTGGTCCATTCTTTTGGCCAAAGAGGTGCCCATTTAGATATGAAAGGGTTGTCTGTCTGATGGTAAATGACCAACTGCAGTACATTTTTATGTATGATGCATGGGGGTGGATAAATGTGCATTTTGTCATAACTAAGAACAGTTGTGCCAAATGATATCTCATTTATTTGTTACTAACAGGGTTACTAACCCTACTAACTTACTAACAGGGTTCCACATGACCGATAATACGATGAAAAAATCATCTTATAACGTTTGTAAAGCACATATTCTGCAGGACCATATTCTACAACCCTAATCTTATCCATTACCTAGATTTAACAACTACCTTACTAATTATTATTAATAAGCAGTAATTTAGGAATTTTTCTTTTGCGAAAGTTGCAGTTTGTGACTAGTAATGCTCAACCTGTCATCAACCAACAGCTAGGGGAGCTGTCTACCACGCTCGTGACTCCCGAGTCACCCCCAAAGGGCGCCGTTCCCATCACTCAGCGCGAGGGGCTGAGGGGTGTTCAGTCAGGTACCGTAAGACAGCTAGGGGAGCTGTCAATTACACATAAGGCCCTCATGATTTCTGTAACACAGTACAAGGGTCTGTGTCAAGACCAGTCAGTCCTGGTTTCCCGGCCAGTCGAGTTACCAGAGACCTGTGACCCTGATTCATGGTGGCCGGATCTGCCAGACCCAGTCTGTGATCCGGACTCATCATGGCCGGATCCGCCAAACTCGGTGTGTGATCCACATCTGCACTTACTGAATTCACCCGAGCTCCACGAGACCATGGCCTGAACCTCCAGAACCGTTTTATGGCACAGAATCTCCATCGGGTCCACCAGAGGCTGCACTAATTCTGGAGATGTCGGTTTCGGTCGTAGAATCCCCAGAGGCCTCTTTGGTGGCTGCACAGCCCATGGAGGTCCCCGAATCAGGTTTCAGTCGTTCAGGGAGGGCGTCTTCCCTGGGGACTCAGTCTCAAAGGGCGTACTCATTTCCTGTCAGGTCTCGAAGGGCTTACTCACTTCCTGTCTGGTCTCATAGAGCGTATTCATTCCCGGTCTGGTCTCGAAGGGCGCAATCATTTCCTGTCAGGTCTCGAAGGGCATACTCAGTTCCTGTCTAGTCTCAAAGGGCGTATCCATTCCCTGTCTGGTCTCAGAGGGCGAATTCACGGTCAATAGGGTGTTCAAAGGCGCAATATCAGCCTGGTGGCTCCAAGAGGGCTCTGTCGCTGTTTGGCCATACCAGAAGGGCATCCGCTCCGCCCTGGAAGATGGCCTTGCTGTCCGTTTCGCCCAGGTGGGCGTTCCCGCCACCTGATCTGCCTTGGAAGCCATTCTGTCTGATATTTTTATTTATTTATTTATGACAAGGCAAGGTTTTACACTGCCATGTGTAAAAAAACACATTGATATCTATGAGTTAATAGTAAAAGATATTGCCAGCTTTCATAGTACAGAGTCAGTAAGTTCTTCAAATCCATATGAAATCAGCAGGATTGCAAAGAGTATTTCAAATAACTTTTTAAATATTTTGTTCCTTCCCTATGTTGTATTCTGTATATTTTTTGCCACTGACTTCTACGGAGTGCTTAAACCTCTTTAAACTGGGCTGTGTCATGTCCTGCTATCGTTTTCTCTCCCTGGAGTCTCCTATTGGAGCTACACTGTCTTATTCCTAAAATGGGAGATAATACATAAATAAATTAAAAAAATCAGAAGTGCTCACTGTAGCAAAATTCGTAAACACATTGGTTCCTGGTAGGCTAATAAAAACTGCACCAGGCACTGTATAAAATCCAGGCAATCCGATAGGAGTTTGTGGTGTCAGCCACTGTTTTTGAGAAAATGTTCACTGGGCAACCAATGAGCAGTCCGTGGGAAAGCCGCCTGAGGCTGATACTAAGAAACATTTAAACGTGAGCAGAAAAAAAACTCAGCTAGTAAACTGACACATTACATAAACATTCAGCTATTAGGCAAAAAAGATATAATAATCCTTGCCAATGAGTTCAGTCAAGTGAATATCAAAGAATGACAACAAAAGAAATGTCTTGGATGCGTATTTAAGTCATATGCCCTGCTGCTGTGTCTATGTTAGAGCTGACAGCTTAGGGCTGATTTTCTTGCATGGTGCACAGAGGAGAAATGAGCCCAGCTGGAAGCTTCTCTGCCTGGCTGCCTGCTATAGACCAACTCTGCAGCGTGCCTGGACTATGCACTATTAAAGCTGAGCTGCCCACCATTGCAGCTAGATGAATATTCATCACTGTAAACGCCCATTTACTAAGTGCACACCCATAAGCAGCCATGTAGAGCATAAACCTCAGTAACAGGCCTTTATTAATAGAGAAAAACAGTCCAGCACTCCAGCAAGTAAATGAAGCGGATCTTTGGAGAATTACAAAAAAACATTGTGCACATGTTGTGGCAGTTTTGGCTCTGCATTTTGCCGGAAACTCCTCCCTTTTCCGTAATGGGTTTTGGGTAATAGCAGCCTTAAAAGCCTGCATGGATGCACACTCACATCTGCCAGAAACAGTTTACCATTCAAGCATTTCTGGCACTCTGTACTTGTCGCACTATGATTTTGAAGGCAATCACATGAACCACACTTGCTATTCACTGAAAACGATTCATTCAATTTACTTTGTGCAGTATTATTTTTTTTAAGATAAGTGGTTTACTTTAGCTTCATTTAAATGAACAAATTTAAGTTGACTAACTTTCCACTAGATTTGTTCATTTAAATGTTGCTAAAATAAACTCTTTGCAACCACTTACCTTAAAAAAAGTATATTGCACTTTAAAGAGCAGAATGATTCGGTTTATATATATATATATACATATTGTAATGATCAGCTGGATGTGCCAGCCATGGGCGTAAAACATGGGCGTAAATCCCGGGGGGAGGGACATGTCCCCCCCGATCCGAGGGTTATTCCCCCCCCCCACATGTAGTATACCTAAAAAATAATCGTGTAAACAGAAATTAAGACGCAAAAAATGTGTTTCGAAATAGTTGAGCTCCCCCTCCCCTTCCTCGCAGTGGTTTGGCCCACTGCCTCCTATTACCAGTTCATCTTACCTACACTACACATCAGGTCTGCGACTGCGGCTCTGTTCATTAGTAGTTGTTGAACTACAGTAAGTAGTGGATTTTATTCACTTTAAATAAAGCGATTCTCTTTATTGTAGTGGATGCTGATTCTTTAATAAATTAGTTGTACCAAAAATTCTGATTACAGATGTGATTTTTCATGAATCTGATATGTTAACGTTTGCTTGTTTACAAAACCTTGTTGCATAGTGCACTGCAACTAACCAACCAAAGCCATTTCCCATGCATTATTTTATTTGTGGCAACTTGGCATAATGTTAACATTAACGGCAGACATCCCAAGTCTCCCGGAAGTTCCGGGAGTCTCCCGAATATTGATAGTGGCTCTCTGATGCCCGCAAATTGTAAAAAATGTCCCAGAATCTTGACTAAGCGGACAAGTGCGTGACATTAATGTCTGCATCGAGCATCTGAAAATGCGCTCATAAGACGGAGAGGGAGTGAGAGAGGCCGTGCGTGCATCTGAACTGTGTGCGAAGTTATCGGTTCAGTGCAACAGCCTACAAGACATCATGGCAGAGAGAGAGACTCGACTGTAAACAGCATAACAAACATTGCAATAGTTTTGGGGAAAAAAAATAATCTGCCTTTTCAGTACACAAGAGAAAATCTTTGAAAATAACCATGACGCAGTCTCCATGCTACAATAATGATAGAAGCAAAGTCTTTCACAGTTTTGACACCTTATAAGTACAATTTAAATGTATTAGGTGTGCCCCCCTCTAAAAATTGCTCGTGAGAAATTTTATGTATATTGCCCCCCCCCCCTACTGTAAAATGGGATTTACGCCCATGGTGCCAGCAAGACTTTACTCACAGCTGTTGCTAGTTTGGTTTAATCATTCAATCAGTGCCACCTGTATGTATAAATACCAGTCTGTTTGTCTGTCTGTCACTGATCGTTGTTTCATGTTTGCCGTCAACTCTGTCTTGTTCATTCATGTTCTTGTACCCTATTATCGTGTTTTGGATTTATCGTAGTCGACCTCTGCTTCCTCTGGACCTACGTTTTCGTCTAGCCCTTCGGACGCCGTTTAATGGTCTGTTTGACCCACGCCTGGATTATCGTTTATTAAACTGTCTTTGCCTACGCTGTTTATGTCTGCCGGTGATTGATCTTGTCTGTACAACCCTGAGCCTAAATTAACCTTTTATCTGCATATGAACCCACAAGCTTCACGTCCCCCTTCGTAACAGAATGATCCGCCGCAAAGGGTTCAGCGATCGGGTTTGTGTCGGCTCAAGCAGAGACTTTTCTATCCCTCGCAGGCAGGATTATAAACAGGCACCGGAGACATTTTTACATTCGCTATTTCAGCGCGGACGCCACGTCAAGGATTACATTGAGGAGTTCATCGCTGTGTCTCATCTTATGAAGGTCAGTGAAGACACAATCAAAAAATACTTTCTGTCTGGATTAGGACAATTAATTGACTTTGTTCTGTTGTTTTGTGGTTCTCATTTCACAGTGGGAGAGGTGGATGAGGACATCCACGCTCGTGGTATAATCACCGCGGCGCGAGCACATCTAACCCATGGCTTGGCTCTCGCATGGCAATACGGGGAACACCGCTCTCGCACAAGATGGCGACCAGTCACCAGAGCCTAAAGGCCTCGCAGTCTGTCTCGCCCAGGTGGGCTTCTCCGCCGCCTGCTCCGCCCAAGTGGATGTCTTCCCCATCCACACCACCCAGATGGATCTCCGCCGTCTGATCCACCCTGGAAGGCATTCCCCGTCTGGTCCGCCCAGGAGGTCGTCTCCACCGCCCACTCCGGCCCAGTGGGTTTTTCCACCGCCTGCTCTGCCCCGGAGGTCGTCAACGCCGCTCGCTCCTCCCAGGAGGACATTTCCGCCGCCTACGCTGTTTATGTCTGCCGGTGATTGATCTTGTCTGTACAACCCTGAGCCCGAATAAACCTTTTATCTGCATATTTGATAAAAATCAGTTTTGGTGAATGAGACAAAAAAAAAAAAACATTAAAAAAGCCAATCAACCCCCAAAATGGTACTAGACATATTTACATTCATCTTACACTATGGAAAATTTTATATACATTATGCATTTGTAAATGTCTCAAATTCCAAAGAGATATTTTCAAACCAGTGCTATGCTGCACGTACATTATGTAAAGAGGTATGTAGTGCAGAAATAGCATGATGTGTATAATATGCAATATTGCACATATCTGTATCTTCTTAATCTTCTTTGCAAGGGGTTGTTAATGTAAAAATGCATGTATGAATGCCTTTGCATAATATTAAAGTGGAAATCCAAGAAAATTGTGAATATAAGGACCAAGTAACTGAATGCATAAAATGAGGACAATCACAGGCATTAATTAAAGAACAGCAAGAGCTTTCATAAGCAGCAGAAAATGGGAGATGTTCTCCACTTCAAAGAGTCAGAATGACTGAATGAAAGGAACTTTTGTTGGTTAAGAAGATCACAGTGTTATCTGTAAGACGGTGCTGATTTCATATGCACTGCTCTTTGTTTGACAGACATGTGGATTCTACTTGTCAGCCCTTCGGCCCAAAGTTAATGAAACGATTAAAAGGAAATGAAGACCTTCCATTTCAGCACATGACTCATTATTTTTCTTAATAGATGGTGCTTCATTGATGTGCGGGGCAGATGAAGAGAGTGTTTGTTTCATCATTCGCCAATGTGAAAATGCAACTTGAATGCTGAGGGAGGAAAATTATTAAAGACCATCTGTATTTTTGATGCACTGAAGAACTTTTCATTGTATCTTGATGTAGACACAGAATTGTCTATGTACTCTGACACTGTTAGTATTCATGAGAGAGGCTGGCGTAACTGACCCAATTCACTGCTGTCAGCTTAGATATCAACAAAATATTTAAAAAGCGTTTAAAATAACTTTTTTTCAGGGAAAAATTCCTCTGGCAGACGCATTGAAAAATTCCTGGAGAGTCAGAAGGTGACTAGGCTGAGCTCTACGCACAAGGAAAGTGCAATTTCTCTAACAACAGGACAGAGAAGTGGAAATAACTATGGGAAGGTTATCTGACAGACCCCCCGCTATGGTACCACCATGTGCAACGGTTCCTGAGAGATTTGTGAAATCGGAGAAAAAGCAGTTTCTATCACAAATCTTCAAAGAAACGAGCTTCTCTGGCATGTCCAATTAGCTGTCATTGTGTCAGTCAATTGTCAGTCTTCAGTGAGATATGTTTCGTCTAAAAACATAATAATAAAGCTGGGATAAAAGAAGACCTGACCCAGTTTTCCAGTCAAAGCACTGATCGAGCCCCATCATATCAACCTATCCGTTACATTAAAAGAGAGGATGTGTCACAGCAAGACAACAGCGGAGATTGAGAAAAAACACTCGGGCTAGAAGGAATCCAGAGTAACATCAATGATGGAGTGAGGTGGGGTGTCAGGAGCATTTTGTATCTGGCAGGTTGGATAACGCTGAACTGTTCATCAGCGGGAGGACGGTGAACTGACAGGGGCTCTATTACTATGACCTCCTCCTGGGACTCGCGGGATAGGCAATGACTTTTAAAGTTGAAATTATTTTTCGAAAAAGAAATTCTTTAGATTGTAAGAGGATTTTACCACAACATAAATAAATATAATAAATGCATAATTAATAAAACAAATAAAAGGAAATATACATTTTTATATTAATATATATATATATAGTACAGGCCAAAAGTTTGGACACACCTTCTCATTCAATGTGTTTTCTTCATTTTGATGACCATTTACAGTACATAAGTAGATTCTCACTGAAGACATCAAAACTATGAATGAACACATGTGGAGTTATGAACTTTTAACAAAAAAAGAGAATTATTGAAAATATCTTTTATATTCTAGTTTCTTCAAAATAGCCACCCTTTGCTCTGATTACTGCTTTGCACACTCTTGGCATTCTCTCGATGAGCTTCAGGAGGTAGTCACCTGAAATGGTTTTCACTTCACAGGTATGCCTTATCAGGGTTAGTAAGTGGAATTTCTTGCTTTATCAATGGGGTTGGGACCATCAGTTGTGCTGTGCAGAAAACAGGTTACTACACAGCCGACAGCCCCAATGAAAAACTGTTAAAATTGATATTATGGTGTTACAGGGAGGAGGTAACAAAGATAATCGACAGGAGCAAACTCTTAACAGAAGACAATACGCAACAAATTAACTGTTTCTCCCCTGTCCCAGCACTCCAGAAAAAAAAAACACACTAGCTTGGTAGTTAAGAAAAGAAAGTTTTATTTAACAAGTTCAATGATGAAGAAGGGGAGCGAATCATACTTCAGGAGGGAACCAGGCCAAAATAACTAACAAAACAGACCTAACTTAAGAGAGGACACTGTCTAGTCTCTCAAAAGAAATTAAAACGAACAACAGAAGTCTTACCTTACTCCCTTTCTAACCAAAAACAAGAGGATACTTGGGTCAAAAACAAATGGTGTCCACAACCCTACTGCTCCAACAAAGTAAATCAGTTTATAACAAAAATATTATAAAGGGAAGTTTTTGGCAAGCTTTGGTAAGGTCACACGCAGTGAAGTTAAAACAAGGACACTGCAAGACCTCTAGAAGTCCCAACGCAGAGGAGCACACAAACAACAAATCAACAAACCAACCAATAGCACACTCGCTAATGTCTTGGGCAGGAGAAGAAACAGTCTTTGGTGGCGAGGTGGCACAGAGAAGGCAGGAGAGGCCGCTTTACAGAAAAGTCTCCAGCTTTATTTCCAAAGTCTCTTCTTCAGTAGTTAATCAGGACAAGCCAATGGTGGATGATGGCAATTAACCAACAGCTGAACTTCATTAAGCTTTGCAGTAGGGTGGACAAGAGAAAGAGAGAAAATCAAATCACTGCAAAACTCAGATTATATATACACAACGATATTACAAATAAAAATAATTACGTCTTGGAACGTAACAATGGCAAGAACCAATCAGCTAACTAAAGAAAAACGAGTGGCCATCATTACTTTAATTAATAAAGGTTGTAAAAACTTTATTTGTGTCCCCAAGTGGAGTTGCAAAAACCATCAAACGCTACAACGAAACTGGCACATATGAGGACCGACCCAGGAAAGGAAGACCAAGAGTAACCTCTGCTTCTGAAGACAAGT
>JAUCMT010000056.1:9938391-9950588 GCA_032357475.1 Enteromius thamalakanensis
CACAGACATGGCAGATTCGGATGGGATTAAAATCACCAAGTACGTCTGTGAAACAAAACATTCTCTAACGACCCCCTCTAAAACTAGTACTGTCCGAATAGGGCTTTACTTTTAGTCATTATTTAGGTAGAACACATATCCTGAATGCCTTTGGCAGAATTCAACTGAGCCATTTTAATCTAGATTAATTAAAAATACCCCAGTATAAAGACGAGATTAAACACTCAATGTTCAGCTAAAGGCATTTCATTATTGAATAAAGATACAGTAATTCATAATTGAACATCTGCATCACAAAACAAGCTCTATATGTATATTTTTCTGTCATAGTAAACTTGCTCTGCAACTCACCTGGTAGAGCACTGCACAAGCCCAGTGTTCAAGTTCAGTGAAACGTAAGTTGTAATAAAAAGAGCTCAAAGCCTTTTTATCTCAAGTCTGCTTTTGTTAACGCTGTTGGTTAGGTTTACAATTGAACATTAACCTTTTAGCCCTGCTCAATGTATGTTTCATTTATGAACTGCTGTGATAAATACAACAATCAAAGTAATATCGCCTAATGTTGGCACATCAACATTAATCCATTTTAGAGGATACTGAATGCCTTTTTAGTTCCATTCATGTCACTTTATAAGTGCTGTGAAACCTTGTTTAGTGGACTGTTAAATATCATTTATGCAAAAAAATTGCATTATAACATTTCATTTAACAGCATTTATTCATGTAAAAACTAATAACATTGCTGAATCTAAATCTAATCTAAATACATTACAATATACAACCAAATTTATATTTGTATGGTATCTTTTTAAAGCAACAATTGCTGGTTACCAGAAATATGAATAGTATTATTTATGATACATTTCATATAGGCTCCTATACCCAGATAAATGTATCCTACTGTTTTCTGCAGACAAACAATGGCTTTACTGGTGCATGTGTCAAATACTCTCTGCATTAATCCTACTTCTCCTTTGCTCTTTGCTCCAGTACAGTGACATGTTTCATACAGAACGATTCGTCAAACTCTTCTTGAGACTCAGGTGAGTGGACACAAAAACCACACAAAGTGACACTCCACACTTCTGTCCACAAGATACGCTGGATCCTCAAAGGCCTCAGAGATAATACAGGTTTCCCTTCACACCTCTGCATTCCTACCATTGTCACAGCTTGTCATAAAGTATAATACCACAGTATATATAAAGTAATAATACCACAATGTGTGTCCTGCCTCTGGGACAAAACTGATGGTGTTGTCCTTACATATACCTCATTACACTGTGAGGAACAGTGGCCAAGGCTGCCATCAACAACTGAATGCAATGACCACGGCAGTGACAGGGAGACAGCAAAGACTCTGAGATGTGAACACTGTAAAGCCTAAAAAAACAACTACATTCAGTTTGTCACTCACCAACGGTCTCAATACGGCACATCTTCAAAACTCATCATACAGTCGGTTGAACAGCAGTGTCTGTCAGCAGTGGATCTTTTTAATTGCTTTCACACAAATGCATTCAGCAAGCATATCTATCAAAACACATGCCATTGTTTCGCATTCAAACTCAATCATTAGCAAAAATCCATGCATCTACAGCGTATTTCTCAAAACTATCATTTGTGTTCAAAATTAATTAGGCAAATTCTTTCTTCAAAACTATTCATTACAAAATCTAAAACATATTCCTATGGGGAAAACATTTAATTGCACTGAATGTAAATGTGTAGCATGTTTCAAGTCATAAAAGTATAGATATATTTTTTTTTTTTAATGCTTCCATATGGTAACAAAAGAAATTGTTCTTAAAGAGAAAATATGTTTATGTTTATGAGTTTCTTAGCACTTTGTAATAATTCTGAAAATCTTAAAATGTTGTTTTTATATAACATTATTTTATTATAAAGTATTATTTTTCATATTGTACAATAATTGTTTTAATAATCCTTTGTTTTTGCATTATTTTTTATATTTTAGCTCACCAGAAATGTTTGTCAGTATATCTGAACACTAATATATCTAAACACTTTAATTATATTTCTAAGATAATCTGCATAAATATGAAATTATGAGTCCATGCATTTTGCCACTAAGCAGAAAGCAAACAATGAACATAAATGCTGAGATGGCTGGACAGCATGAAGCAGTAAGGAGCCACTATTATCTAAGAAAAAAAGGTTGACAGAATATGTTCCTTAAGTCTGAAGACAACTGTACTAATGTTTTGTAAATATTGCTTTAAATTAAACACTTTCCAAACACCCTCTACACATCAGAAGTATAATTAATTGAGGCTGCTTTTCTGTCTCCGGACCAGGACAGTTACCATCAGTAACGGAATACCAATATATTCTCAGTGTCACACAAAAATACAAAACATCATCACAGTAACACATGACACTTATACAGTGAATAAATAAACATTTGTTTAACAACATTATAATAGGTTGTTTGTTTTTAACCGTACCAGATGTCTTATTCTTGATTAGTATTTTAAACCTCTAACCTCTCACCACAACGATTAAGTGAACTTCACAGATTTGTACTGTAACCTTTTTGTAGTATTTTTTGATTAAAATGATCATTTTAATAATTTATATGTTTGAACCCTTATGTCACAAAGGTTTACCTTTTGAAAAGGTACCACCCCAATGACAGTTTTAGTACCTTTATTTCTGAGAGTGTGCATTTACTGTGTGTATCGTTTTGGATATGGCAATGATATTGCTTTTTACCTGTTATTTTATTTTGCTTGCTGTAGAGTTGATGCTGTATATGCTTAAATATGAAAGTACCTCAAATTTTGTAAATGATATCGATGTAGAGCTTAAATAAATGTGCATGACTTCCTGTGCTTGTACTGCAGAAAACTTTGTAACTAAAGGTTACTGAGGGGGTACTGTACATGCGTTGCATAGGATGATTAAAACCACTAACGGAGAAAAATCAGCAAGCAGCTAAAAGAAGATGACAGCACAGGAGAAGGAGACACATCTGGCAATTGGACATGAGTCACAGGAACTGATATTGAATTGGTGTTTCCCGAAGGTTCTGAGGATTAAGCCACTGAAGATTTGATCCCAATGTATCTCAAATAGAAAGCGCAGAATATAAACAGAATTATAAAAAAAGCAAAGTATTTAACATGATTTCATATTTTTAACATTTGACTCCCGATCCAAGGTGTCATGATAACCTGCAGAACTGTTGCTCCTAACTGCCATTATCATAACAGTGCAGTGAAAATGTCACAAGCACACACACACACTTATCATTTTGATCCAAATGAAACATGACAGATTTTCTCTCAGCATCAGACTGCACACATTTCACTAACTCTCCTTCAAATCAGTGACCTTTCAGAGCACATGCCAAGCAAGAGTAGCGTGTCTCCAAATTAATAAGCAGTCCTGGTGATTCTGCAGCTTTTAAATAAATTAAATGATATGAGTTTATGGATACTGCAATCTGTTTTGAAAGGCAGCTCTAGTACTAATTGTGTGTTGTTGACACGTTTAGGAGTTTTGTGATAAGCATTAATAGTACTAGAACAGAAAGGGTAGTCAGCACAGGAAAGATCAAGATCAATAAACATACCTTATTCTGCACTGCAGAGCTCATAACAGAAATTCAGCTTTAACTAGAACTGTGATCGTCTGGGTGCTGCATCAATCGATGAGAAAGAATGAAAGATGAGAATTGTTCCACATTTATAGCCATGTCTAACAAAAGTGGGATCCAATAAAACTTTGCTTCAATCACTCAGCAGCCAGTTGCATCATCAAACCAAATTATAGTCAAATAGTTCTGGGAATGCTAAGGAATTTCCAAAGCACCGTGGCTCTACTGGGAACTCCAACAGGGAATTCAAAGAGCCTGGGGAAAACTATGTGCATACTGTACTTTCCACTAATACAACACTATATTTATCTATTTGCTATCAAAATTCAGGGGGAAAACTCTAGTTACAACATTGGGTTATGTATTCTACTGCTTTATACAGCTGTTTACTGCATTGCGTCTTAGTTTATTAGAAGACTTTCCTTACATTTTGATTCTATTCATCATAGATTACTATGTGGATTGGTAGTACTGAATTAAATTACATGCTGTACTATGTATCATGAGTTCGCCTGCCCATACAGTCTTGATTGGTAATGATAAATGAACTTGCCTTGCGGCCCTCAATAGAGGCTCGAACACGAGGCTAGGCTTGGGCTCTGAGTTAAACCTAAATGCATGGGCCAATTTACACTTTGTTTGTTTTCTCAAATCCTAGATATTTTATGTTCATTTACACATGTCCACATAAATGCCTCAGGAAAAATATAGTTACATTCAAACTTACCGTAAATTCCTGTGCTATATGCTAATTCAGTGGAGAACACGTGACTGAATGCAACGGATGTGCTTTATTTTATTTTTCAGCTGATTTCAAAATCGAAGGCTGCAACATTTGAGAGAGAGTGTCATCAGTACTAGAAGTATCGGTGAAAAACATTGAAATTTGTTAAACATAAACATGCCATAGATTTTAGAGTTTGTGCATGCTGATGATACTGTAGATGCTCATCTCGTAGGGATATGTGCTTCTGTAGCTACAACACACTTTCCCACATTCATTTTTTGCCAGTTTGAGAACAGTACAGATTATTTGTGGCTGTATTTACACTTGTCCAGCTGTGCCTCAACAACCTGCAGTGGTTTGTGTCATTGCTATCCATCACAAATGCAGTTTTGGAGAGCATTTAAACCGATCTTTTCAAGATCTGATAGCTATGCAATCAAAGAAAATGCACGACGAGACCAATGATACTGTAAATAGCTTCTATTATACCTTTTGAGTGGTGAACTTTGACCTTCTAACCCACATACAGAAAACTAAACGACTTGAACAAATAAAGGAACTGGAAACCATATGAAATGAATGAAATGAATGAAAAATTGAGAGCATATGGTATAGTTTAACACTTTTCAAATGTTATTAATAGGTTGCGGGCCACACCTCAGACTGTTTAGTCTTTATGACCTATTCTCACTACACATATTTCAGTGCTCTCTAAAAAAAAGAATAATAATAAAATAAAATATATATATATACTTTTTAGTGTAAGTTCAAACTTAACAAGACATATTGTCAGTTACCAGCATACAGCTTTAATCATCTTTCCACTGGGACACAACAGCAAATTCATTAACTATAAAAGCTCTTGTATTTTGCAGTTCAGTTAGTTTTTTCTGCATTTTCGTACAGTTAAATCCACGACTTACTTTTCCTCCTTTTGAACACCTTCTGTAAGTGTTTGTTGCTCCTGCGGTCTGATTCATTCTTAATCACTGGAACAGTAAATGAAATAAATCATCAACAAACATCCCAGCTCACACCAACTCTGCGTCTACATCGTGACGCGACGCGTCAAAACGCTACTGTTAGCGCGATTTTTTTACTTATTACAATTTTTTTCCAAACATATTGTGACGTTCAGTTCAAACAGTTTGTTATGATCAGCTCCATCCGACTGTTTTGAAAGCAAGAAACGCGTCCCGTACTGTTTGCACTGTACCATTTACACTGTAGACGTGAGTACAGAAGCGTTCTACGCGTCGCGCACAGTGCAGACGGTATGCAAAACTATAGCGCATTATATTAATATCAACATTACCTGTGTACCAGCTTTAGCTGTTAAGCCTTCTTTGAATGTCTTTGGAAGTCTTGAGGAGTTCAATTCAAACACTTGTCCTTAATATTTCCACTGATAAACACAGTCGTGAGAAAGTGCCTCAAGTTTGTTTCCACCAAGGCGGAAACACGGTGACTGAAATTGTTGAGCGGGTCGTTATGTCCTTATATTTAAGATAAAATTCCTCGATAAGGAGTTAATAGACGTCAAAGTAAATACCAGAGCACCGTGTGGTCATAAATGCAGATGAGGAGAGATGGAGCAGAAGGTACTACTGCACATGGCGTGTGGAGAGTGCTGGAGTTACTCGCTCTCCTCGTGCTCTTCATAGAGGAAACGACCAATTACTAATGCATAAACCCTACATTTATACATGTCAGTAATATCCACATGTAAATAGTATCCATATATTTTCAAACTCCTAAATCAATGCAATCGATAATGTATGTTCATTCCACTGATGAATTTTCCTATGTTATAGGGAGGTTAGATGGATTTTTTATTTTTTGAACAAGACATAGACACTACAATAGGCTATCTTTGTAGATGTGTTTCTTTGATTGAATTGTAAAGTAAATGGGAAGTAAATATACAGTAGTTAAGTGATAAGTGTGACTGACAATTAGGCTACTTATTTTTTTTTACATTTTTGGAGGTCATAGACATATACATGCATTACATAATCTCGTTTTGTTTTGCTATTTTGTAATATTAATGTTCATATTAACTTGAAATGCAAGCTGTCTGGGTGTGGATAAACAAAGAAATAAATAAAGCATAAGCCAATTTTAATTAAGTTGATTAATTAACCTTTTTTAAATAAATTTAGTATACTTATTTAGTAAAGTTTGTTTGTCTTTTTTCCCTTTTTTACTGTGTACTTGTTCCACCCTTTGACTTTTGCTGGCATTACATATCCAAGGGATTAATAAAAAACCTTTTAGCCCCTGCTGGAACATGCTCTAACTACAACAACATAAAATCATATTTGTGCGTCAACAACAATAAATATTCCAAATGTATTTCTCGTCTGTACATCTTTAATATTTTACATTTAACAACATTTAAACCACCCTACACAAATCATTAAACCACTTATGTTTAAAACATTTTTCACAATCAAAATAATTTCTGATTTTTAAATAGTTTTGTCCTATATGTTTTTCTTCAATAATGGCTATAGATTTACACCATGTCAATTTTCAGCACACCATTACCATTTTCCTTCAGCAGAAGATTTATTAGCTACTTATTCAAAGATATCATTAGTTATTTGGTTCCACTTTCTTTTAAGTGTCCCTAATACCTGTGTACTTCCATAGTAACTAGATGTGTATGTAACCACAGTGTAAATACACACCGGTTCATAGTATCTACAGCTGTTATATTTCTGTAACTTCACTCATGAACTCAACTTCACTCACCCTCAGAATGGTGTGTGTAAGTACAAATGTGTCACAGGATTAACAGCACTTTTTGGAAAATAAAGTGTTACAATTTATATTACAGTAAATAGACAAATGCTATATGGATTTAGCATGTAATTACTCTGATGTTACACAGCAGCAGGCAGTAAATAAGGCTTCACATTTAAATTGTGGTTGGTGTCCAGAATGTTACACTTTATATGATGTGGGCAGTTCCTGAGAAGTTACCATTTACAGTATATACATTGGTATTACAGAGGTGCACCAACTCAACCCACTTTACATATCCCTAAACCTACACAACTACACCCCCTGTTCCAGTTCCATACTGCTGTCAGAAAATGTAATTCCTGTTACATGACTACTTAATGAAGTGAAAAAAGTGTTCTTACCAATGTCCTGTTAAAAATGTGCACTTGCACACACCATTCTGATGATTGTTACATGTGCGTAGTTACTGAAATATTACAGTTGTAGATACTATGTAGCAATACTTACACTGTTGTTACATACTAGATACACATCTACTTACTATGTAAGTACACATGTATTAGGGACACTAAATATAAAGTGGGACCAATTAGGTTATTAGAAACCTATTCACAGAATAGTTTACAATGGGCTGAATATGTACTCACTGTTACATTATGGAAGTAAAATAAGTTGTAAATTTGATTTTGTATTGACTTTTAACCCCTGCGGATCATTAATAAAGTTCTGTGATATGAAAAACATAAAGACGCTTATTTTATATACGAGTATATTACAGTATTATACAGTAAAACATATTATAGTATTTTACAGTAAGATAAAACTTAGGGAATGTTGTAAACTTAGGGAATAAATAAATAAGCACAATTAAAAGTAAAAACATAACAAAAACCAAAGCATGTATTTACAGAATATTGGAGCCTTTGGAAACAATGGTAAAGTTATTTGATAATATATCTGACCCATCTAGCTAAGCAACTTCAAAAGTTCAAAAGGAATACCATAAGACCAGGTTGGAAAAATGTATCCTTTGTACTTTGGCATTGTGATTCGTAGGGCTTAGCACAGAATTCCATCATCTCCAGTTCAGTGTGACTTCTAAAGCCATATCGATCCCAGTGCTTATGATGTTTGTGTGTGTGTAGAGTTTAGTGTACCATCAGCAGGTGCAGAGGAACAGATTAATCAAACTGCAGGGTAAATCTATCCCCTAATCACAGAGCAGGAAGTGTTTGGCTCTTACTCTGTTCTGCTACAGTTAAGGGCCAAACATGGCGAGCCTGTCCATCTTGGATAACTGATGCCGATCTCATGACAGGTATGATGTGTTAAGCCATGAAAAATGGCAAAACTACAAAACTGCCATCACTCTTAGTTTGCTAAGAATACCTGGGTGAGCCGAATCTGACATGTTTTATACACCTCACAAGATCGAGGTATTAAGAAGCTTGATTTGTATATAGGATCATTGTCAATAAAAATTGATGGATTAAAATGATTTTTAGGATGTGTCCTGCAATTGTTTTGTCTTGTATTTTAAGTATAAAATATGACATTCAGAAAACACTTAAATAATTGTTTGTCTCATATTTTTGGTTGGATGCATTTTCCATTTTTGGGGTGTTTCCGCTAAATTCCAGTATTCTAGGTTTTCCATAAAATTATAATTTTTTTATCTATATTTACATTTAAATGTTTTTTCCCTCAAAGTGACTTGAGTATAATAAATGAAACAAGCGAAAGCAATCTATCCAAGGCAATCAGCATTACATTCTACTTTACACAGTACAATGTTCTGAACAAATTGTATTTCTTTATTTCAGTCTCATTATTATTTAAATAAGAACTTAGAATCAGTTTCTGAGAACATGCGCATAAGTCTCATTGGCTTATTATCTCACATAAGAGATACTTCAATGCTTTGCTGGTTCCTTTAATTGAACAATTCATTTCATTTGAACACCATTTGTGTTTGTATTACTCAACTTTACACATTTACTCCCAACTCAGTGCTAAATATTACCAGCAGAGTGAAATGGAGCAGAGTGGCTTATGAAAGATTTACAGGAGAAAGCAAAACAAATCCCACTCAATGGACTTCTTGGCATTCATGTGTAGAAATAGGCAGTGAATATAAATTGTGAGAGTTTTCACAAAAGTGCTGAATCAGTAACCCTGAGAGCGTGTTGATTTGCCAACCTTTAGTTAAGCAGGTCCTTGGAGATTTTTGTCTGTGCGCTACTTTTCTATATTGAGAATGTTAATCTGACTCTGTGTTGCATCACAGTGATGACAGTATAATATACTGTAGTTGTGCATTATAATGGTCATTGTGTGTAATCTAAATTATGAGGTCTCTTGGTCCTTTCTGCAGCTCTGTGATCCTGAGCATTTCCAAAAACAGTAAATGCAGTGTGTACTGCTATAGTTTGAACACACCAAAAACATTTGATGTTTTGCGATTGTATACTGTTATCTACCAAGACTCTCTCATCTATCAATCTGTCTTACATACTGTAAATTTATGTCAATTAGCATGAATGCAGTTAATTTTCAGTTCTGTTTTCGATCTCTTAGCAACTGTGATGTTTACGCTGAATGTGAGCTTGCGCTATTGCTCCTTTGTGAGTAGGCAAGACACAGGGAATGAGAATATCACGAAGGAACATTTATTGCTACAAAATAAACAAAGCAAAAAAAGGTATACAGGGAGTCTCAAGAGACCTCCCGGACACTATGTGGTATCGGACGACCCCCGGGGGAACCGGACCCTGGGCCCACCACGGGGAATCAGGAGCCTTGGGAGGCCGTGGCCGATCAGGAGCCTTAGGAGACCGTTGCGGATCAGGAGCCTTAGGCGGTGAATCAGGAGTCGGCTGAGGAGACTCCAAGGCAGTCCAATTCCAAGCCCCAATCCTGCCCACCCTTTCCAGAATCCACACCTTACAGGAGGTTCAAACAATTCTGGCCATGGTAGTTAACAGTCAATTGATTCAAAATATTCAGAACCTGCTGATTCACAGTCATCTGATTCAAATGGTTCAGAACAAGGTGATTCACAGCCATTCGATTCAAAAGGTTCAGAACATGGTGATTCACAGTCATTTGATTCAATAGGTTCAGAACATGGTGATTCACAGTCATTTGATTTAAAAGGTTCAGAACAGGGTGATTCACAGTCATTCGGTTCAAAAGGTTCAAAACAGGGTGATTCACAGTCACTGGATTCAAAAGGTTCTAACCTCGGTAACTCACAGTCATTAGGTGAATCCAATGGTTTGATGTCCGCGACAGGCGGCAACGGCACAAGGGGCCGAAATGGCGGTTCGACGTCCACGTCAGGAGAGGGCTGGCGGGTCGATGTCCGCAGAGAAGTGCGCATCCGCAGCGAGGAAATGTTCAGGCTGCTCGTGACTTGGGCGGCGGCTCTGGGGTGACTGGTGGAGAAAATGACTTCCTCCCATATAGTCATTAAGCAGAGGAACACTGCCGACTTCCAGGGCAAATCCCTCACATCAGGAAGCTCCACGGCAGTAAGTCTTGGTGCATGACTGTAGAAAACCGCCGCCAGCACTGAGTCATTAAGACCCTCTACGAAGTCCTCAAACGACGGATCTTGGGGTTTGAGCATGCTGAGTCCCGCGCTGAATGCCATCTCTTTTTAGGTCAGTTGTTCTGTGATGTTTACGCTGAATGTGAGCTTGCGCTCTCGCTCCTTTGTGGGTAGGCAGGATACGGGGAACAAGAATATCATGAAGAAACATTTATTGTGACAAAATAAACAAAGGAAATGGTGAGAGCTGTGCAGAGTTCATAAAACAGACACGACGTACTTCACTTTAACAACTGATGCTCGACTAAACATGGGGAATCAAATAAATACAAGGACTAATCATAAGACAAGGGGAGACACCTGGACACACGGCTGGAAGGGAGTGAATACTAATGAGATGGGCGGGGTTACAAACAAGACACAGCACATGGGGAAAAGAATGAAAACAAAACACAGAGCACATGGACAAGATAAACACAATTAAAAGAAAGTGTGACGGTATACATCAACACAAAAGAGGTGTAACCTTTAAAGTCAACATAAAATCAAAACCAACTTGGTATTTAATTATTGTAAGCAATTTGGTCATAGATATTGTACTCTAAGGGGGGTAAAATTAATCACCATACTCATGATTTTCGTTAATTTGTGAACTTATCAATTCACTCAGAAATATAATTTTATTTTAATATATTTGTGAGTACATCATATTTACTTGGACTTTAAACGTCATTAATCAAAAAAGTTTTTAGATATTTACCTGGTGGTATTCCAGAAACCTTGGTTAACATACCATTTGGTAAAACATAACCTCTGGGTTGATTAACCCGAAACCCACATACCGTGAGTATATTGGTTCCAAAACACCTGAGAAGAGTAAGTTTTATCAACCTCCTACTGGTTACCCAGAGTTAATGCGTGTACATAAATACATTTTTAATGGATCACGGATTTCAAGAGTCAAAATGGAAAATGACAGTGAAAAGAGGCGGAGCTGGAAGTTTCAATGCAAGAGTATGAAGCCAAATCCATTATCAAAATAATAATGAATAAAAACCAATATGACTAAAAAATAAAAAAATAACGTTATGTGTGTTTATGTTCAAGTAAGTTTGGTTGGGTTTGGTTCATTTGCAGCCCTGTTATAAAAAAAAAATTAACTATTACTATTATTAGAGAATTAACTATTACTATTATTAGAGAGATGTGTAGGGGAGTATCTTGATATTGCCGTGCCAGTAGGAATAAGTTAAGATTGACTAAGAAGTGTCAGATGTGCAATTCAGTCTTCTGATTGTTTGTTTTACTCCATGTTCATGCATACTTGTACTCTTATTGTCACGTATTGCAAAACACAAGTGAGTTGGAACGTTGTCTTAGTTAAATGAAGATACCTTACGGTAAAAAAAAAATGGTATCAGTAGTGGGGAGGTCAAGTCAAATCAAGTCACTTTTATTTATATAGCACTTTTAACAATACAGATTGTAGCAAAGCACTGAACATTATCAAATAGAAAAACAGAGTAATGGTAATGTATAATGAC
>JAUCMT010000056.1:9950688-9962498 GCA_032357475.1 Enteromius thamalakanensis
CAGAACAGGTAAGTATTAGCAGGTAAGACACAGGTAAGTTTGTCCACTGTCGACGAACGAGCTTGGACAATGACTGTAGTGAAGTGAGTGCTTATGAATGGTGCTGGGGATGTGATGCAGGTGAGCAGACCAGGTGATCGTGATCAGTAATCAGGGGATAGTGAGCGTTGTGTGGCTGTGGGGGTGGAGCCTGGTGAATGGACTGGCACAGATGTTATATATATAAATATATTATATATATAAATATATAAATAAAACTATACAGAAGTGCAGGTAACTGAAAACATCAATCTACACCAACAGTGTATCACACGGACGAGAGAGCATACAACCCAAACCCACTTAAAGCCAATAGGAATGTCTCCAAACTAAGAATAAACCAGACAGAAGTGACAGAACCATGACACCTTTACTGCACAACCATACACTATGTTTGCATTAAATACTAAAGTATTTGAATGTAAAGATTTTTTTTCTTTATTTGTTGCAGCAAATATTTAATTCATCATACTACCAGTCTAAACCTAGCTTCACGCCATGTCTTAATTACCGTAATTCGACGGGTGACATTTTACTCACCGCTTTCCATATCGTCTGATTCAGAGCTAAAGCCTAAGTACTTCTGTCACTCAACTCTCAGAACGTTACGAGATTACAAATATGTAATCACGTGTTCAATAGCACGTGAGGGCTTTGGAGTTGGAGTTGATAGTGTTGCCATAGAAACACATAATTTAGATAGAGTAGAATATCACGTGTTGTCATCTTGGAATTACAACATGGAGGCAGCATAACGCAAAGTAATAGTACACTTTTTGTTTAAATTGAGTCTGCAGAAAATAAGATGTCTTAGATATGTTCTGTCACAGACAGCTTTGACTCAGCTATGCTCAGATTGAGAGAACTGACCGTAAAACTTGATATAATATCAATCAGTTAACTTGTATTTTAGATACTGTAATGTAAAGCAGTTGTTCTCCAGTCTTGGTATAGTTACTGCACTTGCCTTTATCTATAGATATTTGAGAATTATTTCAATATCTCATTCTTTATATGGACAAGTACACCACACAATTAAACTTTAATGATTTTCAGTGTTTATCTTTTTGCCCTACATATTTCCTAAATATTCTTCAAAGTGTGAACAAACTCCTAATGCACTCTCAGTAATAAACTTTGCTGTGTAACTCATCCACATTTATAAGACATATATGAATGATACACAAATGTGCAGTTTGTTGAGGAGAGCAGCCCTGTTACTTTTTCTAAATTATCAGACTAATGATTTTTGCCTGAGGACAGATACAATTACTGGGAAAAAAAATACCATAGACTTTTCAAAGGGGGAGCTGATCCATACAGAGACTGGAAGTTGAGAGCGGGGGTATAAATAATCTTTTAGCAACTGCATAGCAATTATATAACAATGCCCTCAATAAAACTGCAGCATTTAAACTGTTTGCAATGTAGTTGTTTGTATAAATGTATCTGCATTATTTAACTTGTACAACAAACATAACCTCTTTCTTAAAATAAAGTTATAGTATGTCATGTTTTTATGTGGCTTTGACAGTTGGTGATGACAGTGTCTGCCTCAGGGCATCCCAGCATCATGATACATTGAGCTTGCTTGATCAAAGTCAAGACCAATGTGTTTTGAGCAGACATGTCAATTATGTGTCAACCATGTGTCACACGAGAGAGCCAACATACAGTGAGCTGTGGAAAATAAGTAATGCAGTCAGGCTCTTTATGCACACTAGAGATGCTCGCATTCGAACAGATGGGCAGTGATCTCCTCAACCTGCCTCTTTTAATAAGGAGATTACTCATAGATTCAAGAACAGATGTTGGAGAATTCCTTGAGCAAGCTGTTGTGTGGGCCCATCTTAAACCACAGCAACCTTTAAAATGCCAATTAATCTTTAGCCATTTGTAAGGCTGAGACCGGGGAAACCTCTAGTCCCTCAGCACATGTCAGTGTTACATGTGGGTGTTTGTGTGTGTGTGTGCGGCAAATACAAAGCAAGAGTGAGATAAGAAATAAAGATATTGTTTTATATCTTTATTTTAATGTTTTCAGTGTCACTCAGATCTGACACTTTGACACATAAACAAAAGAAGACTCAACAATCAATCAATCGATGAAAATACACAAGACTGACACTTAGTTCTTAGTCTGTTTTTAACGGTAATAACGTTACAGGAAAAAAAATCTGTTAATAGGTAAACAGTAAAGATTAACAGTTTGTGTAAATTACTCTGTGTACCTTTTATATATTAGGATGTACTTCTTCTTGTGGTCTTCACGTAACTTTCTCTTTTACCAGCTGCATTATTATGGTGATTGTCAGTGTGTTACAGGTACAAGACCGATTTTAATAGCAGTGTGCATTGTCGAATTTACTGGTTTACATTAAAACTACATAGGTATTATAGAAATGTTGTAAATTATTTTATTAACACAAAAAAAATACCGTCTGCAGCTTTAAATAGTGAATATAACTAAATTGTTTTGAAATGAATGTAAAGCTTACATCGCACCAAATAATATTTAATATATATATATATATAAAACAATAATAAAAAATAAATCTTAATTACAATTTGATACATATAGAAATTATCATTCTGGAACCATGAACTGAGGTGGTTTTAACACTCTTAGCTTTTGTTTATAAGATAGTTTGAAGTTTAAAACAGCATTCTCATAATTTCAGTAAAAAATATATAAGCAAATAAACTGGCTTTTGGACAAAATGGTTGAGAATCACTGCTTTAAACAACACATTGTTGGTATATTTGCTTATTATATGCAAGTTTTGTTTTTTCATTTACAAATAGTATTATTCAGGATTAATAGCGGCTTTGAACTGTATTCAAATATCTTTACTTATTTTTATTATTATACATATTTTTATTATATATTTTTTTATTTTATTTTATTGTACATTTATTATGTTTTCCAGTTTTTACCTCATTAAGTTTTATATAAAAAAACAATTTTTCCCTTTGATTATTATTTTTTTTTTTCATAGTGCTATACATCAAGTCAATATATCTTTGTAAATAAAAGCAACCAATCACTTTTTGCAAAATATATACCACATTAATTATCTAATAGGCTAACTATTCTCGACGTGACATAAAAAGCTCAACACAGTCTCACGACCAAGTCGTACATATTCTTATGAGGTGGCAAATTCCTGCTAATTCGTACAAATTCATACTACCCCACTTGTATGATTTGTCTAAACCCCAGTTACACATACAGTAGGTTTAGGGGCGGGATTAGGTGTAGATCATTTGTACAAATTCATATAAATTGACAACTCGTAAAATACATATGATTTACCACAAATTAGGTTGTATGAATTTGTACGAATTAGCCCCCTCATAAAATATGTTACAATTGCAGTGAGATCTGGCTCAAAAACCATGTTATCCAAATACATTTAATAGTTCTAATGATTGTACTAATAATAAAGTTACATTAAACAATAATTGTAATAATTGTCCTCTGAGTGGACTCCCTATTTCAAGATCTCTCAATTTTGATTGAAGGCATGGTATCATTGTTAAGATCTTACCTTAACTCTAAAGCTAAATGTTAAATTATTTTTGTATTTTTCTCTAGAGAAACATCTGAAAAACAGAAGAGAACGAGATTGAGAATTAAATGAATTGCAGAAAACTATAGAGTAGAGAGCTTCCTTGGGGTAAATAGTATTTCTATCAGTTGCATGACATGTTTTAACACAACAGAAAACACTCAATAAATGAAAACTGGAAAAGCAATTTTTTGTGCTTTTGATGAGTTCAGGATATTACAGGTGACAATATCTGTGGGAATTAATATTATCTATAAATCATACGGCTGCAGTTTAATAAATCAATATTTCTTTTATATTTGTTATAATATGTAATGTTACAGACCGAAACACTGTTTTCTCATGAGAAACTGTCATGCATGTGTTCACTTGATTTCTCTATATTTTATATGTAAAACTTCAAATTCTTCTTAAGTTATGAATTAATAACTATTGCTGGGAGCAGGGGGAAGTCATGCAATTTTATGGAAATTGTTCTGATAATATAAACCAAAGGATCTCATATCTCCCCTGACAGCTGGATGAAATATTATCCAAATGTGAATCAGGCATAAATTACAAATACGGGTTAGGGGAGGACAGTGGGGATTTTTATTTTATTTTATGTGCAGTAGAAAAAAGATTTAATATGCTATTGTTATTGTGCAATAGTCTTTAAACACTGAACGACAACATGTGCAAATCGATCAGACTCGGATTTATCATGTCAGTCGCTGGATCACAGCTCAGTCACAGCCAATGAAAGTAAAACCTCACACAAGAACCCACAATTCCTATTGTAGTTCATTTTGATAACAAAAAGAGAATTTCAAAATTAAGTGCATTTCAAAGAACACCTGTGATCTCTGAAATATGAACCACTTTTGAAGACTAAAAATAGATCAGAGAGAAATATTGACCAAAACCTCTGTAGCATTATACTGTAGTAGACGAAAATATTAGATGAGGTTCATAAAACTTTAGAATGCAGAAATATTATAAATGTAAAAAAAATACAAAAATTATACCACATGTAAAAAACAAAATATTTCACTTTATTTATTTACTTTTTTTTTTTCAAAATATGTTTGTAAGGATTAATGTTAGAATCGTATTTAAACACTTTCTTGTTAAATCCTTTGTTGACCTTTTGTATTCATAGTTTACGTGATGAACTGCACCTGTGAGGTTTTTTTTTCACAAAACACTTTTTGCAAAACACAACACACAATTAAATATGTAACACAAAACTCTAACAGGATATATCTTGTTTATTTGTATTTTTTAATTAAAATAAAATAATCAAATAGCATCGCAAATTTATAATTATTGTTATTGCTGTGAGTGATGCATAAGATGTAAAATAGTAGGAAATAGGAAATCAAGTATTCTAGAGAGTTTTGTCATAAAACCTGTATTATTAGAAGACAAGCCCGTGAAATTTGCATTTCCTCCAATACCTTTATAAAGACAAATATTTATCTGCGGTGCTATGAAGCACGTCTCAGCTGAAAGCCATTTTCAGAAAGCTCTGGAGAGGAGTGCCACCCACTCTCTCTTTTAATCAATCAGTCTCTTTTAAAGGCTTTGATGTACTGTAGAAAGCCTGCCCTTACAGTTTACTCAGCGCAGTGGCTGTTCAGTCCTACTGCTGCATCAGAACAGCTCTGTCAAACAGAGAAGGGATCTGCAGGACCATTTTGCTCCTTAAGTTCATGTGGATTCAGCCACTTTCTCAACAAAGATTCCAGAACACCCATTTTATTGACTTCAACACACAAACTGTGTTGTCATGTAATTTAATGTAATGCATCTATGAATGCAGATCTTAAATATTCCATTGATTTGCTAGATTACTACTGAAGGCCTTTTATTTTAAAGGGATATTCCAGGGTAAATACATCTTAACCTTTATTTAAATAAGGCACACATACTATTGAATTACTGCAGAATTACTGCATCTTTTTCAGGTTGTACAATCACACTTATGTTGTATGTACAATGTATAGAAGCCTGTTTATTTGCGTTTATTTATAAAAGTTATTTCTAAGTTTTGACTTTCTTTTAGTTTCTCGCAGAGATATAAAGTTAGAATTGTGAGTTGTGAAGTCAGAATTGTAAGATATAAAGTCCCAGTTCTGAGAACATATCAGTCTTTTTTTACGCTTTTCCGTTTATATTTCACCATTCTGAAAAAAAGTCTAAATTGCGACTTTATTTTACACAATTGTTAGTTATGAAGTGAAAAAATTGAGACGTAGTCACAATTCTGACATTATAACTCACAATTGCGCGTTTATATCTTGCAATTCCGACCTTTATATCTCACAATTCTGACTTTGTATCACGCAAATTTTACTTTATATCTCACATTTCTGAATTCATATATCTCCCACTTAAAAGAAAATAAGTCAGAATTGCAAGTTTGTATCACGCAATTCTGAGAAAAAAGAAAAAAAGAAAAGTGCAACAGAAAAACATTGTGAGAAGTTGCAATAACCTGCTTTTTATTTTTGTTTCAGGCTTCCGTATAAATGCACCAAAGGGCATGTTTAAATTTTAAACTGCCATTATGTTGTGAAAGTACAAGAATAATACTTGAGTATTATTGTATTTAAGTCAAAATCTTTTAATCCTGTTACCTTTAGGGCAGGGATGTCCAAACTCTGTCCTGGAGGCCTGGTGTCCTGCAGAGTTTAGCTCTAACTTGCCCCAACACACCTGCAAGGAAGCTTCTAGTATGCCTAGTAAGAGCTTGATTAGTGTTTTCATCTGTGTTTGATAAGGGTTGGAGCCAGGGCCGTGCAGAGACGTCTAACGTCTAAAGTTAAAATAGAGGGCAGATAGTAGGCTAATTGACAGCAGCTCACATTTATGACAAATCTAAAATAACCAAAACACAAATCTTGTGGCCAGTTCGTCTTTAAGAATAGACATCCATTTGCAATTGCTACTTCCACAAAACTCTGATCCCTCCCCACTGGCTGCTGGTGGCAGATAAACACAAACGGAGCGTTAATCAGAATTCTCGGCAGAGACTATGATTGCAGCTGCCCCCATCTTTACTCAGGAACAGGCAAAAGCAGAGCTCACACTGGCACAGAGGCTCCCAGACTGGATTGAGTTTTTTCAACATCCATCACTGTTAGTTCTTACTCTGGACAACCTGATGCGAGAAGATCTGGCTTTACTTTGAAGACCTTAAGAAAGAAAACATTTTTTTCAGTGATTTGAGGAAAAATTAAGCTAAATAGGATACAAGTAAGGATAAATAAATAAGGACTAAAATGTTATTTAATGTTTCCTAAATTAAATTATAGCTTGTGTAGTAAATAGATTGCTCAGCTTTAGACATGTTAAAGCATGAGGGATCTATGGGTCATTTTTATCAGAAATAAATAAATAAATGCATATATTAGGGCTGTCAGTGTCACGGATCTGCCACGCTTTGCACCCAGCCAATCACAAAGTGCACTGGATCCACATGCCATTTTCACCTGCCATCATCAGTCCCATGGCTCGACCGGCGCCCTACTCTGTCTCGGCTGAGGAGTGCATGGGATTCCTAATGCAGTGCTCCATCTCGTTCGCTATGCAACCATCATTATAACCTGATCAGTCAAAAATTACTCTTTGTTATCAGAAGCTGCTTTGCAGTTGGCAGAAATGCTGTGGAGTTAGACAGGTCCCGTGGTATCATCACTACTGGCATTCAGAGAAAACGATGACCACCATTCATTGTTTGTCATGCCCACTGGGCATTATGAATATTTAGTCATGCCCTAAGGTCTTGTTAACACCCCCTCAATTTTTCTAAACTTCATGATATTCAGAGACTTCCTCCACAAATTCATTGTAATCTAATAAATGACACTCTCATCTATTCCTAGGACATGCAGGAGCATCGTAGACACATCACAGAGGTCCTCATCTGTCTTAGAGAGTATCAACTCTATCTTAAAGCAGAGAAAGGTTCATTCTACCAATCTTCAGTCCAGTTGCTGGGATACATCATTGATAAGACCGGAGTTCACATGGATGAACCTGGCCCACTCCCTCCACAGTCTCCAAAAAAACTCCAATGTTTTTTTAGGATTTTCAAATTTCTATCTCTGGTTTATTCAAAACTACAGTATGCTATCCAGTCCTCTCATGTCACTCCTAAATGGAAAGCCCAAGTCTCTGTCCTGGACTCCCGCAGCCTCCCAATCATTCCACGCTTTAAAACAAGCTTTTACTTCAGCTCCGCTCCTGAGTCACCCAAACACTGATCTCCCTTTCATAATGGAAGTGGATGCTTCCACCAATGGTGTTGGAGCCGTCCATCTCAGCAGCAGGGGAATTCACCACGGCTCCTTCCATGTGGTTGCTTCTCCCGGAAGCTCAACCTGCTTACTGACCATAAAAACAATACCTCTGAGAATGGGTTTGATGGGCATTATTCTTCACTCGCTTCTGGTTTACTATATCCTACCGTCTGGGTTCCAAGAATGTCCGCGCCGATGAACTTTCTCACCTCCATGCTCAGGAAGAGGAATCGGAAGATCCAGAACCCATCATCCATACCAACCTCATTAATCCCATCCAATGGGATACCCCTCCAGCCACATCAGCCTCCTGGCACTCCGCCAAGCTGCCTCCAGCACCCACGTTTTTTACCCCGGTCATAAAAGAACAACTCTCATCCAATGTACTCACACCTCACTGGTGGCCCAAGATGGCAAGAGATGCGAGAAGGAACATGAGGGGGTGCCGGGAATGTTCTCAAAGAGACCCCATTAGTTACCACCTGGAAAACTGTTTCTGCTTCCCATCCCTAACCGCCCCCTCACAGGTCTGGAAGGCCTTCTTCAAGCTCCTAGGTGTGACCATCAGTCTTACATATGACTATCATCCACAAGCAAATGGCCAGACAGAACGGAAGAATCAACTTAATCTGCCATCAGGTGGTGGTAAATGTCATTATGAGTAATTCATCTGAACGGTTGATTCATTCAGTAATAAGTTAAATCAGCCCAGTCTCATGGCAATTCACACACATTTTACAAGGTGGCTTATTCGTACAGATTCATATGACCTCACCCGTACTAATTCATACGATTTTTACTAAATTGAACATGTTTTACGAGTTGCTAATTTGGATGAATTTGTACGAATGACCTACACCTAACCCCACCCCTAAACCTACATGTCACAAGGGTTTAGACAAATTTTGAGAGATATGAGACATAAAGGAGATTTTTTTTTACCCCAATATCTTGCATTTTACGGTACAAATGCATTTAGTCATAGCCCTGCATCTTATTTGTCAACAGTCAACTATGAAATGTACGATGATGTACAGGTTTGGGGGTGGGGGCCAGTACATTAACTGCATTAAAATTTTTAAAAAATATGTAAAAAAAAAAAAAAAAAGGAAAAGTATATATGAACAAACTTCTATGTAAAAAGGTACATAATACAGATAGGAATAAAAATAGTAAAGCGTATGTAAATTTCTGGCTTTATAAGATAAGTATTATTTAAATTTACAAATGCAAAGATTAAGTGCAACCACAAATAATGTTTAAAAATAAATATTAAATGTTTTCTTACCTCTAATCTAAAACTATATTTTATTAGAACAAACAAACTAACTAACTAAATGTAAACTCTTGCCTTAAGAATACACTTTGGTTCAGCATACAAAATGTTTTTGCATACAGTCTTTTATCATTGCATATCCTGTTTTATCTAGAAATATGTCCCATTCTAAACAAACTGTTTAGGTGTAATGTTCTACAGTATGTCTGTTTAGTTCTGTTTATTCTCTGTGTTTTTGTATTTTGGGTTTAGTTTCATTTTCATGCCTTCCTGTTTTGGTTTCATTTTTGTATTTCCTTCCTTTTTGCCCATATTTGGTTGTTTCTGTGTTCAAGTCATTATTAGTTAATTTATCTCCACCTGTTTCTCCCCAGCTGTCATCTCTTTAGTTCATTAACCCTGTGTATAAATCCACTGTCTTTTGAGTTCTAGTTTGTCAGTCAATGTATGTGTTACCCTGCGTGTGTTCAGTTCGAAGATTATTGTGGATATATTCTCGCTTTTGATTTGGTATTAAAAGACATTTATGTTTATTGGACTTTGCGACTCCTGCGATCTCCTTCTCTATACACCAGCGTGACATCAGGTTTGGATATGCTAAAGCATGAATGACATTTAAGACCTAGAATCATAATCAATCACTAAATTTCAGTGTATGTTACAGACAAAGCCAAATTATTTCAGAAATAATATGCTGTTTGTTCTCCTGAACCTGATTCTATTCTGATCCAATTTACTGTAGCTGACCTACCATTTTAAGATGTTATACAAGCAAAAATAAATATCTGAGATTAAAAATATAACCTTTTCATGAACTAAGACACTTCACAGCTTTCTAGTCTGATAAGAAAAAGTAATGAAACAACAATGCATAATTAATAAAAATAGCTTAGAATTAATTAGGCGGAGTTAGTTAATTAGGAGTTTCTTTTGTGGGGTTTAAATTCATTTTATTTTTTTTTTCTCTGCAAAGCTTTACAGTCCAGAAAGTGAAAGTAAACCAAGGGAAACACAAGCAATTTATAAAAAATGTAGATTTCATTTACAACATTAATGGATTGGATGAAGAAGCCAACAGCATTCCAGCTTGCACACAAACCCCTAAACGGCTACTGATGTCTGACAATGGAAAGTCATTTGAAATGCATAGAAATCGGTGCCGTGGTGGAGGGTATCTGCGGTAGTTGATATCATTTTAGATTAGTACACTGTCAGGGTGAAATTCACATGACCGTTGGACTCCCCAAAATTTCTTTCCCAGGGGCCAGATGGATATAGTGATCCCAATCACTTACCAATATTCAACAGTTAATATTTCATTACTTTCAACCTGCGTCACAATCAGTTTTTTTCACACTCCATTACTCAGTGATATGACTCAAAGACGAAAGATTCATTCAGATCCACAATGTTCTCATACTGATTCAGCATTAACTTTTAGGGAGGATATTAAAGTTGCATCAGTGTAAATGACATATCTGTGCTTCAGGAGCGCAAGGAAATGAACTTTAATGCAGGAGACCTCGAACTGTTAATATAACATTTTCCACATCCAATAACTTAAAATGAAGACTCCTGCTGAAATCACACTTTCTGTTTTGCTTTATGAACTTTAATTTGAAAAAAATGGATCACAAGGACTGTTAAAAATAGCTTATCAAACATCCAACAAACTCATCATACCCTTTAGTCTCTAATGACTATCATACATTTTTTTTTTCTCCCAGAGTTCTCTACACTATTAAAGGTAATACCCAGGAATTGTTACATCAAAGCAATAGTTCACCCAAAAATGTAAATTTGCTGAAAATATACTTATAATCAAGCGCTCAAAGATGTAGCTGAATTGTGTTTTCAATGAGCCCTAGAGTGCCAATGTCACACCACTTCTCATCTCTCTGCACTGGCTACCAATTGCAGCTTACATCAATTTCAATCATTGGTGCTTGAACGGCCATGGGCTTCACTAACTTTGCCTATTCCTAAGTATCTACATTCCCTCCAGAATCCTGCAGATGGTAAACAAGCTGTAGCTTGTGGTGCAATTGCAGAGAAGTACAAGATCACTCTCCAGGATATTCTCTTTTTATTGGTATAACGATCTACCCAACTAAATCCAAAGTGCCAAATACCTCATAACCTTCAAGAAACAACCAAAAGCGCATCTTTTCTGTGAGCATCTAACTGTCCCCTCATAAATGTAACAGAAGGGACTGGAGACAGCAGGTAAGTAAAATGTATAATCAATTTATTTTCACAGATGAGATAATTGGAGAAAACTGAGACTAGAGAGAAACAGGTGTGTATCTCAAGAGCAGATGATTTTGCCACGAATGTTTGATGGGTAATGGGAGTATTTGTCTTTCAGGAATGAGTAGGAGGAGCATCCACCTCAGATCATTGGAGGTCCATGGAGGAATGGAGGGAACAAACGGATTTGCTATTTTCATTCAAATCAATGTGTAAATACACATAGAAAATGTATCCTTGTGTTGCAGCTGACACAAAAGAGTTTATGTAGTTTGCGGGAGCCGCGAGCTCATTTCAAAACCGGGCAAAAATGAAATGTCATCTGCGCCGCTGCGCGCAATCCAATTCAGTTCAGCACGCATCCAAACTTTAGCTCTGGTCGCATCG
>JAUCMT010000056.1:9999447-10016825 GCA_032357475.1 Enteromius thamalakanensis
AAGAAAAGCAAACACGGAAATAAATTCAAACAGCCAACTTAACACATACATTGACTGACAAGGTGAACTCAAAAAGACAGATATTTATACACTAAAGACTAATGACTAGACTAGACACAGCTGGGGAAACAAAGGTGGTAACGAATTAACTAATAATCACATACAGAAACAGGAAGACATAAACCGAAACTAACACATGAAAACGAAACTAAAATAAGAATGCATAAACACAGAGAATCAACAGAACTAAACAGACTATGAATGTAACAATAATGACAGAAATTCTTCAACGACATAAACGGACATAAAGCACGTAACTTTTTTTCAGATGTCAGAGAAAAGAACTGAAACTGCTCTGTCATATATGATCGCACATACAAGAGTAATACAGCATTTAAATCTGTACAGAGTCTATTTTTTTGTATACACTCACAATATTAACAAAATTACAAACATTCTGCTTTTGGTAAATAAAGAAAATTAACAGGGTTTGTTAACTGAAACTCATAGACATGAGAGTTATATACAGAAAGCTGTATATGTCTACTCTAAAATGAATTTAGTCATGTCGAAAACAAATATTCTATGATAAAGTTACCAGTGTGAAAACAACACCATGTTAGTTTTCTTTGTTTGAGCTCATTCAAGTTAATTCGACCGCGCCCCTGAGCTTCACATGCAATTATTATTACAGTCATTAATACATCCACAACAGCAGTGTGAGCTATGCTTGAAAACATTTCTTCAAGTTCACTTCGGCTGCGTTTTGTTTCTGGAAGAAGACACGCTGTGAGAAATAAGGTTTACTTCACTTCAGACAAAGAGGATTTGACACATGGCTCGATTCAGGGAGATATCATGAAAGGAATAACAGATGCATTGTGCAAGCTGACCCATGTTTGTCTGTGTTTTAGTGATCAGACGCCTGTACCACCGAGTCCTGTCTCCTCTCTTCGAGCTGTTTTCCTCTAGGAGCGCTGTTACCAACATCAAATGTTTAACTACACTGATATTCTATATTAAAACAAACTTTTATTTTTCTTGAAAGGAAGCATTAAACTCTTAAATATCAGGTATTATGTAGAGGTTTAACTTGTTGAACAGAATTTTCAGGATTGACTCAAAGTCTCTGTAGTTAGATCAGTGTACTCAATAATGTGTCTTTGACCATTATTATGTATATTTGAATTATACTGTGTTATGAATAAAAAACACAAATAATTAAAAAAAAACTTTTTTTTTCTCACATCTCCTCACATTTTTTGCTACCTGCCATACCTGTCACTGTCACTAATAGGCCATTAGGAGAGGAGTCTTTGTCTCTTCAGGTGAGAATTACTGAATATTAATGGCAATTCTCATGCCCTCGCATACAGGCTTTCAGCCTCAAATCATGTCTTTTAAAATTTAAAACATTTTATTGTTTTCTCTAAACAAGTGTAAGTGGAATGATTTTCAAATCATTCTGAAGTAAATATTCTAGCCTAATACACTGGTTACTCTTGGTATTGTGCAGGACAATTAATTATGTATTTAATGGCCTTATTTCAGCTACTTTTATTTTCCCAAAACTTGCATAATATTTTTTTTCAAAAAAATGCAAACATGTATATTCATCTTTGTTACGTATTGTTGTAGAACAATTTGTGCTGATTACAAGAAAAAATACATATTGGTCAATAATATGTAATAAGAAGCTGATAAAGGCACAAATATCAGAGCATGTCCAAACATCTCAAGTGCCCCAAAATCACCTCAGACCCCAGTGGGTTAACACTGACGCTGATTGCATCAGTACAGCGTAAGCATAAATGCTGCTTACGACAGGAACACTGTCGAACTTCCATCCTTCCTGAAGGAGGTTTCAGAACACCCATATGGACAACATTTAGGACAAGATGTTCCTAGATCAACACCCTTTTTGATCCTGGAGCAATGTTCCTGTCAACCATCCCTCTACTGGTTCTTAAGGAATCAATAATTGAGGGCCTGATCCTCCGCCACGTCTGGCTGCCGAGGGGATGGAGGAGCTCAACATGGTCTACTGTAAGGACACCCTGAAGCAGGTCCTCCACCACCTTGATGGAGGCAAGTGCGAGCTGTAGCAGAGTTTACTTAGACAAGAGCTTCAGCTTGACTGATGGCAAAGGTTCAAATGGGCCCTGTTGTAGTGCTATCAGCACTAGAGACAGGTCCATAAGGGTACAGTGGGGGGCTTCTGGGCAGTCTGCTTGTGGGCAGCACCAGCAACTCTGTGACAGTCATTTCAAAGTGGGAGCACAACTTGAATGCAACATAAGACAGAAGTGATGAAAGCACCAAATGCATAAATGTAAATGTAATAAATAAGAACCAAAAACATAGGACAACTTAACAATTAATTTAGATATCCATGAGTTTCCCTTTCCATGCAATTTATTTTTATTATTTCCACCATGTGTTTATGGACAAATCAAATACAACAGTGTAATCACTTTAGAAACTCAATGCCCTGTTTTGCCTACTCTCTAGCTGCACTCCTATTCATTGTCGCTCCTGAAATATTTTCTAAAGTCACCTTGACACGGTCACGTTGGGTCAAAATTAAGATGGGAAAAGTCCAAAAATAGTTTATTTCTTATAGATGCTTATGAGTTTATTAAGGTTTATTAAACAAAACAAACTCAGGGAATACACAGGCAATATGGCAAAAAGTAGCAATGAATGCTAAATGCACACAATACCCGACAAACAACTGATCACTAAGAAGAACCGAAACACACAAAGGTAACGGACCACAAGACAAATGGGTGTGCACTAATGAATGAATAATCATAAAGACAAAAAGAAACGTATGGGTAGTGTCGCCCTTGGCGCTAGAGAGCACAACAAGACACGAGTCAGAGGTGGTGAAGAAACCCCGGAGAGTGGATTTATTTACAAACGTGAAATGGTAAGTGGTAATGTTGTACTTGAACTGGTGCTTTCCTGTGCTTTATCCCTTGTGCTCTCCTCTTCTTCCCCTTTAGGTGCTCGTGGGTGATGATCCGGTGCAGGGTGTGTGCAGGCTCGGGCGTCACGGTCACGGCGACTCTGTAAGAGGGTGAAAGACATGCAAGGTAAGCGACAGCAGGTTAGCATGGAGTCGTAGCTCCACTTCTCTGTGTAAGCGTCCTCCTTAAATACTTCATCCGGCCGTGACCGATTGGCCCGAGCTGACGAGATCCAGGTGGCTGTGATGAGCTGCCAGAGCGACGCTGATAACTACCCGCCACAACAGAAAACAATATAGTGTTGTAAAATTTAAAAAAACATGTTTTGATACTGAGAAGCCTGATGTGAGGCCATTAATATTCAGTGATTCTCACCTGAAGAGACAAAGACATTTACATTTATTCATGTGGCAGACGCTTTTATCCAAAGCGACTTACAGGTGGGGAAGGCATCAAGTATTAAGCCAGTCACCTTACAGTAGCCCCAAAATACTTAGTCTACGTTTACACTACTGGATTTTTGTTTTAAAATGCATAACTTTTGCTAAGGTTATCTCTATCGTTTACACTTCTCCATCTTTTCCAACCCTCAAGAATGGTTAATTTTGACAGACCGATTTTAGTTTAAAAGCTCCAGGGTTGTGTTTCAGTGTAAAGGGACCAAAACTGAGACTTTTGAAAATGATGGTATGCTGCGCATATTCGCAAACTGTTTTTTAGTTGTTTTCTTGGGAAGCACCCAAGTAGCAGCAGTCTCCTGCCAAAGTTTTTAAAACAATGCAGAAACTGGTTTAAATAATGCGTGGGTTTCCATCCATTTTTGATGTTCACTGAATGTTTGCTATCACTCTCTGTCATTACTCCTTAGCAGTCTTGAAGAGTTAGCAAACCTTTTGTACTTCAATACTGTACTTTTTTCTATGTAGAAAATGTTGCAGAATGTATTACTCTATCCACAGAAAACAACCATCATATTCCTCAGAATAAAAACAAACATGAATACAACTTTACTTTCAAGAAATAAATCAGAACTTGGAAATGTATATTTTATTTATCTCATCCATATTATCTTGCGGTTTCAGACTACCCAAAATTGAATGACAAATATTATGTGCACAGTTACTCCCTTTTCTCCTTATATGCATGCAGAGTAATCACCTGAAAGAAAAGGAAGTTTGTGGATGTAACATCATTTTAGGACTAATCACTTAAATTTGATCGTATCTATTTCATAGATTCAACATGTATAAAAAAACAAGAAGCGTATGAGTCATGTTAAAAGACATTTTTTTTTTTTTGCATTTATTGCTTCAGATTCTTAGCTCATCAGCTGCCTTTTTATAGACAATCAGCTGTATCTCACCCATTGACACACTTCTTTAAATCCTGTAAATCATATGTGTGTGTGTGTGTGTGTGTGTGTGTATTAAACACATGTATAATGTCCTGAGAAAGAAAAAACCCATATTGATTTTCCTAAAATTCTAAGTATATTATTTTATAAAATATTTGCAGCTCTGAGGAAGTTCCCACTGTGGTGTTCTGTCACTTAAGTCAGTTTGGTTACAGAGCCTTGACACTCCTGTAATCTTGTCTATTGCCCAGGTCATACACCCTTTTATCTGTGCATTATGTTATATGTCTGGAGTGTGATGTTCGGATCCTTGCATGCCTGTCAGTTCACTTTTTGTTTGATGTCAGGGTTCAGGCAATCTTCCTTCCATGTTTTGCCTTTGTTATGAATGCATGTATTGATTGTTCATTCCCTTATCCTCTGATCCTGGTCTCATGATTTTGGTCTTGTGTTTTGTAAGTGTTGCATTTATTGACATGTAATCTTGTTGTGTGAGAACACATCTCATAAGTGTTCTTATTTGCCACATGTTCCTGTGATGTGTTTTGTGTGAACACATGGCTTTTGCGCTTATTCATATGCCATGTGTTTTTCTGTATATTGTCTATCCCTGCCCCTCTTGTTGTAGTGATGGATCCATAGATTCCGGATCCATTAGCAAGATCGTTTATTTGTTTGTTATCTGAGTGAGTAGACTGACCCTGTAGACTGACAGGGTCAAATCATCAGCGAGAGAACAAGAACAGTGTAGGGAAGGCAAAATAAGAAACAGTGTCCAGGCAGAAAGTTCAGTGTTACTGGGAAGAATCACAAATCCAATAGTCCAGGCAGAAGGTCTGGGAAACAGGCGAACATCGTAATCCAAATAAACAGTCCAAAGTAATCCACAGGTAGTCAATCCAAAGATATAGAGAAACGCTCAAAATGTTTGCCAAGGCAAACTTTGCGACTTCCTGTAGTGAATCCCATTCTTTTAAAGGGGAGAATATGAGCTACACCTGTGGTGGAAATCACCAGGGTGCATGGGCAAAACGGGTCCAGGTACGCTAGTATTCAGATGATGGTTCCTGCTGATGACGGTCAGAGAGAGCCACGGAGGTCTGATTCACGATAGAGCAGCTACTTTTGTGACGCGTCTCATGGCTCTTTACAAGTGGATGTGCGCACTGTCCCAAGTTGCTTTACTTTCGGCACAGCCAGAGATTAAGGGCAGGAAGGTTGGAGGGTTCCCCAGACCAGGAAAACGTGGGGGGTTGGAAGCCCAGAACGCATTGAAAAGGAGATGGTTTCCTGAGGGAATTTTGCGCATATTCTGCCCACATGATCTAGTGACTCCAATCTTGTTGATATTGACTGCAATAAGACCTCAGGAATTGGGTAAATTCTTGATTTAAGCGTTCAGCTTGTCCATTAGATTCCAGGTGGCAATGTTAGGTTCATGTAATGTTCATATGAGAACAGAAGGTGTGCCGGAGTCGAGAGGTAAACTGGGGACCTCGTTTCGAGACAATGTCTCCGGGAATGCCATAGAATTTACACACTTGGTGCATGAGTACTTTTGCAGTCTCCTAGGCGGTGGGTAACTTGGCTAGAGGTATCAGGCGACAGGCTTTGGAGAACCTGTTCACAATAGAAAGAATGGTGGTATGCTTGTTTGGATGTGAGGCTTTGAAAGTGTTGCATGTGGCGCAGTGCCATACAAATTGTATGACATCGGTGTTCAGTGTTGGCCACCACAAACGGTTTGTGACTAACTAAAGGGTTGCTGTTATCCCGGGATGGCTGGCGCTTGGACTGTCATGAATGAGATGCAGGAGCCTGGAGCGTATGGACTCAGGGACATAAAGTGCGACCGGGAGAACAGGCCGGTGGCGTGGGCTCTGCTACCTGAGCATTTGTGTTTCTCTCATGATACCTCAGCTGATGGGGGAAACGCTGAGTGTAGGAGGTATGATAAACTTGGGCTGTGGATTGAGAGACTGAGAGAGAGCGTCAGCTTTCCCATTCTTGGTGCCTGGGCGGTAGGTGATTTTGAAGTCATAACGGGTGAAAAAGAGAGAGCGCAGATATTCTAGATTGCAGTGATCTGTGAGGATAAAGAATGGTTTTTGTGAGCCCTCGAGCCAATGCCTCTATTCCTTCAATGCCGACTTCATGGCTAGTAGTTCCTTGTCCCCCCACATCATAATTCCATTCTGCAGAGCTCAGTTTCCAGAAGAAGAAGCCACAGGGGTATAATTTGGCCGGGCTGCCGTGGCATTGGGAGAGGAGGGCTCCTACTCCACTATTTGAGGCGTCAACCTTAAACGATAAACTCACGATCTGGGTCTGGATGCCGTATAATAGGAGCTGTGGTAAAGCATATTATTAGGTCTTGAAATGCCTGGTTACTCTGTGGATTCCATTGGAGAGTAGTCGTGCCTTTTAGAATCATGAAGGTGAGCTCTTTTACTGTGCAAGGCTTGGGCCAGTCAAGGACGGCTGAGACTTTCTGGTCATCTATGGATACTCCGTCGGTGCTAATTACGTACCCCAAGAACAAGATCTTAGTCTGGTGAAATTCACACTTTTCCAATTTGGCGTTCAGTTGGTTCTGAATCTGACGTTGTAGCACGACTCAGACATGTTGGACATAGATAGAGGAGTATGTGGTCATAATGGGTGAAAAAGAGAGAGCGCAGATATTCTAGATTGCAGTGATCTGTGAGGACAAAGAATGGTTTTTGTGAGCCATTCCTTCAATGCCGACTTCATGGCTGGTAGTTCCTTGTCCCCCCACATCATAATTCCATTCTGCAGAGCTCAGTTTCCGGGAGAAGAAGCCACAGTGGTATAATTTGGCGGGGCTGCCCTGGCATTGGGACAGGATGGCTCCTACTCCACTATTTGAGGCGTCAACCTTGACAATAAACTCAAGGTCTGGGTCTGGATGCCATATAATAGGAGCTGTGGTAAAGCATATTAATTACGTACCCCAAGAACAAGATCTTAGTCTGGTGGAATTCACACTTTTCCAATTTGACGTACAGTTGGTTCTGAATCTGACATTGTAGCACGACTTGGACATGTTGGACATAGAAAGAGGAGTATGTCGTTGATGTACACGATCAGATGATGATGAAGCATATCCCTGAAGACATCGTTAGGGATCCAGTACTTGAAATAGGGATGGACTGTTGGATAACTCAAACGGCATAACAATAAATTTATAGTGACCTTTCGAGGTGAAGAAGGCCATTTTCCATCCGTCTTCTTCCTTAAACCAAATAAGATTATAAGCGCTCTGTAGGTCCAACTTGGTGTAGTATCTAGCTTTACTGAGTTGCAGGGCTGAGGGGAGGAGTGGTAATGGATACCGGTATTTCACGGTAATATCATTGAGTCCACGATAATCTCTGCAAGGCCTGAGACTTCTTCTTGTCAAAGAAGAACACTGCGCACGCGGGTGAGGTTAATGGACGAAAAAGCCTTTGGCTAACTCCTCCTTGATGTAGCTCTGCCTGCTCTCGGTTTCAGGTTGTGAAAGAGGAAAGATGAGTCCTTTGGGGGGTTGTTCCAGGAAGTAGCTCAATGGAACAATCCGATGTTCTATGGGGCGGTAACTGGGTGGCTTTAACTTTGCTGAAGGCGAGTCGTAGATCTTGATAAGGTACTGGGAGATCATCAGACGAGAAGTGAGCAAAAGAGTCATCTATAAAATTTCCTTTAGCTCCAGAATCAATAAATGCAGTGGTGTGAATTTGCTGGTTGCATACGGTCAAGCAGACATCTAAAGTAAAGGATTTATTAGAAGGTTGGACACTCACCCGTGGAGGTGCTGAGATGCAGGTCAATTGGGGCAGTTGGAGAGCAGATGTCCGGTCTGACCACAATACAGGCACAAATGACTGCGCCTCCTTCTCCCATGTTCCTCCGAGGTCAGACGAGTGGAACCGATCTGCATAGGCTCAGGAGCAGGTTGAGTGGCAGTGAAGAAAGAAGGCATTGTGGATCAGTGACCACGTCGAGATTGCAGTAGATTGTCCATTTGAATAGTCAACTTAATGTATTCGTCTAGGGTCCTCCCTTCATCTCGACACGCCTGTAATTCATCAAGCAAACCCCGGCTGTAAATTACTTTAAGAGGCTCCGAAGGCCAGTCAGGCTGAGCAGCGAGGGTGCTGAACCGGAGTGTGTAGTCCACTCCAGTGGTAGTACTCTGACGGAGGGTTAGCAGCTCCTATCCAGGCTCTTTTCCTCTGTCAGAATGATCAAACACATCCCTAAACTGACGATTTCCTGTAGTGAATCCTGTTCTTTCGAAGGGGAGAAAATGAGCGACACTTTGTGGCGGAAATCACCAGGGTGCGTGGGCAAAACAGGTCCCGGTAGGAACACTAGTATTCAGGCGATGGTTCCCGCTAATGAGGGTCGGAGAGAGCCACGGAGGTCTGACTCATGATACTTGTTACCTAATTATGAGTTCATTTTTCCCAAGTTGTCTTTTCTCGTTATTCTTGTGTCATTCCTCTTATTTTCCTGTTTTCAGTTCTTAGCCAGCTTCTCGTTGTTATTATAACCTCATATTTGGTTTCTTTTTCTGTCCTGCCTTTTTGTGTCTTGTAGGTTTTGTTTTCTATACGGACATTAATAAATAAAAAAATCATTGCTTTGAACCAGTTTTCACCTCATTCCTTACCTCAAATCTGATACAATGGGGAATTTTTCCATGATTTTGCAGTAAATTCTCCAATAAAATTTAAAGACCAACGTGGCACTGGTCCACCCAATAAAAGCTTCCAGACAAAATAAATTGTCTCGAAATAAAATGAAACTACCAAATAATCAAGAAGTCCACTATTACATTAAGTTAATTACATTAACAACTCAAAATTACTATCAACAAAGTTAACAGAGACCATAATGACATAAGCGTGCTCCAGCACGCATGCTGAAACCCTATGTGAGTGCGGGCCAGAGGGCAAGTGGGAAGGGGGGACAATAGTACTCGGGCCTGGTTCATGGCAACCATGCCTAGTGTGAGTACACCCTTAGATCCCTGTTGAACATCCTGCTGATCCACAGCTTTGCTTTCAGACACAACAGCAATCATATCATCAAGTATGCTGATGATTCCACGGTGGTGGGTCCTGTCTAAACAATGACCAATCAGCATACAGAACTTAAGTTGTAGTTGTTGCCTGGTGTACAGCCAATAAGTTGTATCTCAAGAAATGTTTCATTTTAGATTTTTAATTTTCACTTGCATGTTAATTGCATTGCAGTATGTGGAGAAAACCACCAAGTTGATAATTAGGACTTCTCTGACCTTCTCTGATGCTAATTTTTTGCAACCTCACAAAAATCATGATTAATCTTTATTTAATGTTTTCATTAATCTGTGTAATATCTTAAGAGTTGCAAATGGCACAGGCAAAATTATTTAATGAACCCAACTTGTGAGAATTATATTGAGCGCATAACTACTAAATCATCCATAAAAAAAAAAAAAAAAACAACAGCTGCAAGCATAATATAAGGCCAGAAACTTATTTTTAGTTAATATGCAAAGATAGAATGCTTGTCCATTGCTTCAAGCTAATACAATTTAGTTTGTGTAGCCTGGCTACAGGATAAGGCTGGGTAGGTTAAAGTGAAAAGGAAAGAATGGGCCAATAGCTAGATTCGTAGGAGGGATGAATGAGTTGCGTGGAGAAAGAATTACTGGAGCCACAGGTGAAATTTCTTTGAATTGTATTAGACTGTGTAGAAACAAATAAACAACTCTTCATAAACAGGAATGAAAACAAAATAAAATACAGAGTAATACCCCAAATATAGATCTGAGCTCAGATATGTCAGTCTTTGCCGGCTTAATAGTCAGTGTTCAGTCAGGTCGAATCCAAGAGGTCAAAAGTCTGTGCTTGGTGCAATTTCGTCCTACCACACTCTTGTGATTGTTCGTGAAAGAAGAGCCACCTGCTCTTCTGGGCCAACTTGGAATGGCTATGGTTCGATTCAAACGGAAAGGCTCGCCATCTTCCTCGTCAGGAAGAAATTCAGGTCTCGCGATCCCACAAAAAAACCTAGCCTGAAAACAACAGGGCTATTACAAACTCAATCCACACACTATAGGTGCTGTACATGGCCATACGTGCAAATAATGCTAGTGCTTTAACAGAAACAAGCACAAAACATTCATTCTAACTAGTCTATACGGTGTGATCTTTAAATCACAATCAGCAAAGTACACATTTCTATCAAAAATTATAAATGAACCATGAACTATGGTATGTTATGTTTTACTGCTCCTTTAACTGGATTACAGGAGCATTGCTCCTTTCACTGCATAACAATGAAACAATGTGTTAATTACACTCAAGGTACAAAATTAAAATGACCAAAAAAATACAAAACCCACAGGCTGTAGTTTTACAGTTTGTTAAGGCAGCAGCACCACCATAATATGCAGAGACATCAATACTGTGCCACACAAGCATCAATGTAAAACAAAGTAACAAGAAAATAAAATAGATTTTTATATCAAATATATATATATATATATATATTAATATCAAAATTAACTTTATCCTATCATCTTATTTTAGTGCATTAAATATTCAAAAAGTAATACTAAGACATACTAAGCACACAAGACGAGTGCTCAGCATAGTTCAGCTCGGTGCTAAAACACGTGTGTTCTCCCACAGTGAAAACATGGTCTGCTCCAGCTATAGCTATGAGCACTAGGCTAATTAGCTTTTTCATTCGCCTGATTTCTCAGTTTAACTCACCAGCACGCTTCTAATGAGAGGATACTGTCCGCTTCATCCGTGCAGATCTACAACATTGGGCCATTATATTCCCTGTTAACTTTTTGTTAGCTTTTTAGCTTCAGGGTTAGCTTAACAGTTGCTAACTCACCACGATGGTTACAAAGTCCAAATTGTTCGCAACAAGTCAGGTCAGTTTCTCCTTGCAGGTCTCCTGTATGGATATTTGCTCACTTTTTAGTGTTTATAGTTGTTTCCCAGCTATAAGCTTGTGGTGAAAATCAGCAATGTCTTGAGCGCAATCCGTCTCTCGGTGTCTACAGAGCAGGGGGGCGGGGCTTGTGCTTCGGTAACCAATAGGAGTCTCAAATTTACTCTTTAGTGTTTTATTATTATATTTTTATTTTTTATTCTTGTTTAATGGATTTACTTTAGCTCTACTTCGTGATGAGCAGAATGATGGTAAATAACATTTAACAATAATAATGTAGTGCATTACTGAGTTGTGTAAAACTCACTGAGGTTACACATGTAACCTTTAGAGTGTTAGCAGTAGTAAAAAAAATAATTTAACGAGTAATAATCCCATTAATGTAGTTACAGTACATGTCCCTGTTGAGGGTCAGTGAATAAAAGCATTTTTTCCAGTAATATCAAAGGTACAACATAACATTTTATTGAATCTACTTTTAATTGTCATGTAGGTGCAATCCTGCAGGTATTAAAGGACATGGCAGCAGCTGAAAATGAAATATAAAAACATAATTCAATCAGGTAAGGTTTCAGCATGTCATGGAAGAAGTTTGTCTTTACAAATGACATGTAGTATCTAAATGGCAATACATGTATGCTGTTTTCATACAGTGTTTTTTTTTTAATTTTTTATTTGATGTCTATTCAGCCAACAGAAAAAAGGCAGAGGCTCGCAAGACAGAGGGAGGCCCTGCACCACCACCACTCACAAATGCTAAGAAAATGGCCCTGAGTATGACCACTGGAAAGCCAATGGCTGAGGAAATTCCTGCAGGAAGTTCATCAGAGCAAGTCACTCCCCAGGACACGAGTGCCTACATAAAATGTAAGAGGGCTACACACACACACACACACACACATATATATATATATATTTATAATCTGTCTTTAATTTTTGAATTGGTGTAAATAGATTGTGATGGCAATATCTGCGTTTTGGAGCCTCCTGTGTTATCAGAACCCCATACAGTTGTAAGTGGCCCAATTTCTGGTGCATGAGTAGGCTAAGTAATATTATAAAGTGATAAAATGCTCTTCTCAGGATGTAAGGGATGATGACACCATTTCTGCTGATACACAAAGGCCTATAGAGGTAATGTTATGTCTGTAGACATTAAACAATATTCACATTTTTGTGTCCAGTAACCTATAGAATATAAGTATATGCAAGTATAAACATTTTTGTCTTCCCCCATCACCACCTTTCAGAGTGAGGAAGATGAGGGGGAGGAGGGTCCATCAACTTCTTCTGGACAGATGAACAGTTCAGTGATGTACAGTAAATGCCAGAGTATTATTTAATGGAAGTCATGTACAACATGATGTAATCCTAAATGTAACTACTTTTTTTTTCAGTTACCTGTAAAGGATTTATACAGACTGCATCTACAGAAGCAAATAGAAAAAACAAATAAAGAAATTATATATTTGGATCGAAAGATCGTAAAGTCCGATTTAGAGATTGAGATGCTGAAACACAAGCTACAGGTAAGGTGTGTATTGTGATTCGTGTATTAGAGAAAAGTTTTAAGAATATAGAAATGTAACAGTTGCTTCTTAATTTTTAGGAAATAAAGAGGACGAACAAATAAATTGTTGTGACTTGTGTTTATTTCAATTTTTTGTTTGTTTTTGGTGGTGACTGAATTAATCGGAGAATGAATCGTGGCATATGAGGTCTCGGACGACCCTTCCATCCTGGAAATCTGCAGGGTGGATGGGTTCTTCCTCTGGGTGTTCTATGTGTAGGGCAGGATGTTGTTCCCCTCTAATAATGGCAATATTATGGAGAACTACACATGCCACAATGATGTCGCAGGCCCTTTCAGGGGTGACCCTGAGGTAACGTAGGCACTGGAAACGTGCTTTCAACAGGCCTATTGTCATTTCCACCCTGCCTCTAGTTTGGCTGTGTGCCAAATTAAAGCGCTGCTGTGGGCCTTGCTCAGGTTCTGGGTAAGGGGTGAGCAGTGAGGGCTGGCATGGGTAACCCCTATCCCCCAGCAGAAAGCCATCAATCTCTCCTGTAAAAAACACAATCAAAACACACATACACTTTGGTTTAGTGCTGCATGAAAGTGCCCAAGTGTGTAGTGCATGCATTTACTTACCACTTTGCAGTCTGTTGCTTAGGGTAGACTCACGATATATTCGTGAGTCATGAACAGAGCCAAGCCACTTGGCCTCAACATTGGTGATGATATGAGCAGCATCACATATGATCTTCACAGTGGAGAGAATAAGATATATGAGATATAGTATAGTTATGTGTTGATTCACGATTGTTAACTGTATGTAAGTCTGAGTACCTGCACATTAATGGAGTGGATTGACTTTCGGTTCACATAGTCACCCTCGTTTTCTGTCGGTGCAATGATGGGTATATGTGTTCCATCAATGCATCCAACCACATTGGGAAATCCTGAATGTAATTATAAATATTAGGTTACTTTCAGAGGTAGCAGCAAAATGTTAGTAACTGAACATATATGTTACATTTAAAATGCTTTTAACGCTACAAACCAGCAATAGTGTAGAATTCCTCTTTGATGACTCCCAGGGGTTTGTGGCCAGGAAACGTGACGAAAATGGGCAGAAAGCGTTTTAGAGCGAGGCACACTTTCCTTACAGCTCTGCATACAGTGGCCTTACTTATATGCTCCGCATCCCCGATATTATATAGGAAGCTTCCATTAGCGAAGAAACGTAAACCTATACATAGTATCTGCTCTGATGTAAGAGCACGGCCACGACGGGTGATGTTAGCAATGTAAGGACGGATTAGATTATGAATATATGTAATTGATTACAACGAAAAACGGTACCGCTCAAACAGAAATGTATGGGGAAAAGACAAAAAATCCACTCTGGGTCTCAAAATCCGTGGCCGACGTAAATTTAATTCTCTACAAATTAATGCAGCCTCCTCGTCTATGGGTTCCTCCAAAAAAGGACAAGCCATTCTCGTTACTTTCTTGTCTTTTTTGTGTCCGAAATGTGTGCATTAAATAACTAAAGCTACGGCAAGAAATACTGCTTTGTCTTTAAATAAAAAAAGGGGAGGAGACCGACAGAAACTCTGAGTTTAGAAATTAAAACCTGCTCCCGACCAGGTTAGTTTCAGAGAGTAAGTTACCACGGTAACTGACTCTGAGTAATAGTTACCTCTCCTTCAGAAACAGGCTTGAGTTACCCTGCTTTCCAGAGTTTGACAAACCTGCTTCTTGAAACTGAAAACCCAGAGTTTCCCTTATCTCAAGGTTAAGAAACTCTGAGTTTTCACTTAACCTCCTTTGTGAAATAGGCCCCAGATCTGTATATTGTAAAAACGACACATTACCTCTCAGACATTATGGCATGCAATATAATACACGTTTTGTGTTTTTTTAAGATGCGGCTCTTGCGCAAGAGACAAAGAAACTGTAGGAAAGAGACACGTGTCTGCCAGAGAGAATGTAATGTGTAATATGTGTGACCGTACCACTCAAAAACAATTGTAGTCAGCTTGGAAACTTTACGCCACCTGCCGGTAGTTTCATAAACTACTTTAACACACCACTGAATTTAATTTAAATCCGGGGTCCTTCCGCGGCAGTACACACGGCTGTAATAGTCATTTTGGTTGCCCACCTACTATATCATTTGGCCAACGAAGTTCCACAGCTACATGTTCAAAAGGTAGTAAAATGGGAATCTACCTCTTTCTTCCGAAATTTTGGAACTAATTTAATATACCTACTAACATCAAAATCTGCTGCGCCTGCTCCATCTTTAGGAGTTGAAGCAGCCAGAGCAGAAAAGGAAGCCGCTGGAGACCACAGAACATGATCAGACGAGAATGAAGCAAGAGCCAACCTATGCTCTTTCATGATCAAGATCTAATTCGAGCTCTCGCAGCCACAGCATTTGATTATCATACTCCTGTTTTTTAAGCAGTAGATCTGATTCTTTCAGTCAATCGCCAATGAAAGCTCTACCTTTTTCCCCTCAGGAAGAGGGAGTGACTTTGTATCAGAACCCTCAATATCTGCAGTCCTGGCTCCACTCCCACCTTTCTCAACCTCAGGTAAAATTCATTGATCTACCAAAACTCTATGCAATTCAGTTTAAATAACCTGTTTAGATGCATCCCTAGTAACTGAGACATTTAGAAAAGTCAGCCACTTGTAACAAATCATCTTTACGGCACTTGTTAAATACCTCAACAGTAGGACAAAGAGTGAATGAAATTAAAATCAACATCCATGCTTACTAGAGCTCTTCTCCCCTTCTAAAATAAAGCAGCCAAACAAACAAAATGACGAACCCCCAATTTATTACAAACCTCCTCATTCTAGAGGTATGGAAGATCAATAATAAAAAAAAAAAAAAAAAAAAAAAAGTGGAGAAAATCGAGGGAGCTTAACTGACTCACATATAACACCATAATTGATGCCAAGAATAATATTAATTAAACATATAAAGGAAGCAAACAGATCTTCAGGAGGGGGTCAAAGCCAACATAATAAACAAAGCATACTAACTCCTAAAAACCAATCTACTTAAGCTAACAAACATAAAAAAATATAAATGGCAACCACCTCCAAAAAAAAAAAAAGAACAAATAAATACACTCACATGTTTGGGTTTAACAAAACCTCCCAAAGGAGGATCAAAGATCTCTTTTTGTTGCAACAGGGAACCACAAACAAGATAAAGTCAGCAGAAGTTGCTTCAACTCCAAGCCTCCACACTTCAAAACTGCAACACTGCTCTTTATTTGCAAGGAATTACTCTAGCGGACCAATCATGCAAGTGCAGTCATCAGCAAGCTCATCAGCTTATTGGACTCCACCTGTGAGTTGTAGGTAGTGGTGAAGAGAGGGAGGAAGAGAGAGCACAACAACAAAATAGAAACAACATGCACCAAAAAGAGACACACCCCAATGTACAAGTCATAGGACAAGGGTAGGCAATTTCGGTCCTGGAGGGCGGGTGTCCTGCAGAGTTTAGCTCACCCGAAGAAGCTAATCGATGTCTTCAAGATCACTAGAAAGTTACAGGCAGGTGTGTTTAATTAGAGTTGAAGCTAAACTCCGCAGGACACCGGCCCACCAGGACCAGAATTGCCTACCCCTGTCATAGGATGTAACACAGTCTTCTTCAAATCAATAAAAAACATCAAATCAACAAAACAAAGGCAAAAAGCCAAAACAATTACTGGATAAATTGCTATTGGGAAAAATAAATCTCTCTCTATCTCTCTCTCTCTCTCTCTCTCTCTCTCTCTCTCTCTCTATATATATATATATACTTGTTTTGTGTGTGTGGTGCGGGGCTGAAGGGGGTTTATGGATCCCACCTTCTATTTGGGTCTGTATTCTGTACTTTTTTCACACCTGTACACCATATGATAAAGAATCATGTGGCGCATAAAGTAAGTACAGTCTGGAGTAGAATCTTGAGGATATAGCTGTTCTCCAATCGTAATGTCCTTATTATTGACGCTACTGTGTACCAACTAAGGGTAGGGTAGACTCTTTGCATGGACAAGCCATGATTTATCACATGGTCCACCAGAGTAGCCCTGATGTCATCTGACACACGTCTCCAGACTGGTACTCATCTTTGTCCTCATCCTCTTCCAAGTCAGACTTTTTAGTGATAAGAGCTCGCTCAAATTCTGAGGAGCTAAGCCATTCAGGGATTTATAAGTAATTAACAAGATTTTAAAATCTATACGATGTTGATAGGGAGCCAGTGCAGTGTTGACAGAACTGGACTTATATACTTATACTTCCTGGTTCTAGTAAGGACTCTAGCTGCTGCATTTTGAACCAGCTGTAGTCTAATAAAGTATACAATAAAGCATTACAATAATTTAACCTCGAGGTCATAAAAGCATGAATTGACATTTCTGTATTCCAGGTTGAGAGCATAGTACGTAATTTAAATATGTTTTTGAGATGGAAAAATGCAGTTTTACAGATATTAGAAACATGGCTTTCAAATGAAAGATTGCTATCAAACAGCACACCTAGGTTCCTAACTGATGAAGAAGAATTGACA
>JAUCMT010000056.1:10050537-10066573 GCA_032357475.1 Enteromius thamalakanensis
TATGTATATGTGTGTATATGTGTATATATATATATATATGTATATATATGTGTATATATATATATATGTATATATATGTATATATATATATATATGTATATATATATGTATATATATATGTATATATAAATATATATGTATATATATATGTATATATAAATATATATGTATATATATATATATATGTGTATATATATGTATATATGTATATGTATATGTATATATATGTATATATGTATATGCATATATGTATATGCATGCAGTTACTCTTAAAAGCACAAAAACACCTTTTAATTTTGTGATTTTTTACTTATTTTGTAAATTCAGGCTGGACTGTGTGCTAATAAGACTTGCTTGAATAATTCAGATATTAACACATTCAGATGTTTTCAGTATGCTCCAGTTGTAAATGAGATTGTAATCAATAAAAAACTGCTAAATTATTTTTTATAAAGTTCAGTGACAAAACATGTATCATCTTAACCAGATTATTTTGTTTAGTTATATTTAACTTTTACAAAATAAAATAAACTTAACATTATAAAAACAAATATCATAGTTAATAATCGTTAAGTCTGTTGACACACAATGTAATTTGACCCTGGACTACAAATCCAGTCATTAGGGTAAATTATTTTTTTTAATTGAGATCTGCATTAACAGTTTTGCATTTAAGTATGGTTCGTTATGATATGATTATATTTGGTCGAGAAGGACACTTGAAATAAAATAATAATTAGCTTAAAACTATTAAATCATTATCTTGCAAACGTTTCCAGGAAAAGTAAAGTCTGATATTTGAATCGGCATGAAACGAGTTGATCTGCTGCTCGATGAGACACGCATGCGCGCTACGGGAGATAATCACGACACTGTAGAGCGCTTTTGCGGCAGCATAATGAAAACCTATGCGGTGAGTGTGCCGCAGAGAAACTGCAGTTATAGCAATAGTGTGACATATTTAGGTAAATATGGAGTTTATTAAAGAGGAGATTGACGATATGAGTGATCAAGAACCATCCAGAATGAATCGTGAAGATACTGAGGAACAAACAGGTCGGTGTCCATTTTTGATTCTTTATTATTGAAGAACACTGAGGAGAAATAAGGTAAACAAACACTTAAGTTCACCATTTGTTGTGGCTATAATATAAGGCAACTAATATTATAAATACTAATTATAAAACAAAATATAAAGATGGGTAAATAAAAATGATTTTAATAACTATTAATTTAAAAAAATTGAATAGCCTAAGTATATATTTGTCTTCACATAAATAAGAAAATTAAAAATAAAAAAACCTCAATATTCTGACTTTTTCAGATTTTATTTCTCTTAGAACTAGGAGATGTTTGCTAAATTTCTAGAAAGAAAATGATTCTAAAATTTTTTTTTAATCGCAAAATAAACTCAAAATTCTGCAGATTTGCATGATCTAAACTCATGTATCTCATGTCTAAATGTATTTGTGATAATACATTTGTGTGCTATTAAATCATAAATCCAGAAATTTTTTTTTTTTAAAAATGCAAAAAAAAAAGAGCTATGAAATTATTAGTTGTATGCATTCAATTGATTAGTATTTTATTGATACAGTGTTCCATATTTGACCTTTTGCTATATATACTTTTAAGTTTAACATACATGTTTATTTACAGACCCGATGGAAGTGAAGGAGCGACATTTAGACCTGAACGAAGAGGATGATGTCATTAATGCAGAAAATAATTCCTCCCACAACGCAGCTCAAAGAACAGAAGCCAAGAGACCCTTGACCTGCCCTCACTGTGAAAAGAGTTTCACGCAAAAAGGTAGCCTCGTTAGTCACATCAGAATCCACACCGGAGAGCGTCCATACACGTGTCCGCACTGCGGGAGGAGCTTCGCGCGTAAATACAGCCTGAATGTGCACTTAAGAGTCCATACCGGAGAGAAACCCTACAGCTGTCCTCAATGCGCCAAGACCTTCACGCAAAAGGAGCACCTGAACAGTCACGTCCGAATTCACACTGGAAAGAAACCGTTCGTATGTCATCAATGCGGAAGTGGTTTCACGCGTAACGACAGTTTGAAGAACCACTCACGAATTCACACTGGCATGAAGTCCTTTATTTGCCCTCAGTGCGGAAAGAGCTTTAACTGGGCTCACAATTTCAACAATCATCTGCGCTCTCATTCTGGAGCCAAGCCTTTCAGCTGCGACCACTGTGGCGAAAAATGTCCGTCTGCGTCCGCTTTAAGATACCACCTCCAGTCTCATTCAGACATAAGGCCTTACTCGTGTTCTTCGTGCGGAAAGAGTTTTGCGCGGCTGGACGCTTTTAAAGCGCACCGGAAACTGCATAGCGGCGTGAGACCGTACGTTTGTTCAGACTGCGACAGGACGTTTAATAAAGCCACTAACTTGAAAGAGCACCAGAAAATTCACACTGGAGAAAAAACGTACAAATGCTCGCTTTGTGACAAGAGTTACTGTCAGTCGGGGTCCTTGAAAGCACACGAGCGACTTCACACTGGAGAAAGACCGTATCATTGCACTCAGTGCGTGAAGAGCTTTTTAAAATCAAGTCATCTGGTGGCACATATTAAAACACACCTTCCGAAGACTTCACAGTGACCTACTGGACATATAAACATTAATTATTTCAGATAATCCCAAAACAAACTATCTGCGATATTTTAAAAATATAGTAAAGAAATTAATCATATCTAATAAAATAAAGTAAAATGTGAATTATATGCTTACGAGATTAAATAAGTAACATTAAGAGATGTAAAGAACACTTTACTTTTTTTTTTTAAGTAATGAAAGTTCATATTTTGGTTTTAGGAGATGACATGCATGCAAGATCAAACACTTTCATTGTCTTATAATATGCATTTATTTTGACCTTATTTGGTCAACGACTCGCTAACAATTCACTCAAGTGATCCATTTTCCAAAACCCTTCTTTGCATGATGCTAATCTGTGTTCCCATTGTCATGTCTGTAATGTCTGATAAAGTGTTTGTAAGCACAGTGCTGGTTTGTGTACAGTGTTACCAGGGGAAGAACTATTTTAACGCTCCAAAAGCGCCACCTAGTGGCAAAGAATGAAATAGCATTTTCATTCAGACCAATGCAAAAAGACCAACAATGAATATAATAACATTTCATGTTGACTTGAACATAAAACGGCTTGGGATTCATTTAAAAAAAAAAAAAGCTAATTTCAATGATTGAGAGTTGACTTTTTTTTTTAAGTGACAGAGCACTTTTAGATTTAAAACTTTGCAGGATGTTTTCATTCTCTCAGAGCTGTGTTACAAACTGAATGAAATATCATTTTCAAACAAAACATAATAGGGGCACTTTAAAGCAAGACACCTACAGTCTAAAAGTCTAAAAAAGTTTTTCATGCACTGGTCAATTTTGATATTTTTGCACTAGTAGACAGAAAATATTTAAAATACACATTTATGTGTTTATTTTATTGCAATTTATGTATTTGCATCTGATTTCAAATACAATATACAACATGGGTTTGGTTTCTCAATCTGTTTTTTTTTTTTCTCATCTGCTTGAACAATACTTGCACCACTTTACAGTTTTACTTCTGATGAGGGGCCCTTTCATATACCATATTTAACATTTTATTCTTTAAAAACATGATTAAAATGATTTATTTTCTGATTTGAGATGTTCTAAGCATTTAAACGTAAAATTTTGGAAAAGTTGTAATTCAACCAAATGTTTGCAATACTTAATAAGTATGGTGATATATATATTAGTTAAATTTGACCTTGTTTACCTGTGTGTTTGAAAATATATAAAATTAATTTCTAGATTTTTTTATGTTATAATAGTGTTACTGTGTAATCTGATTGTCGTGAGATATATTAAATAGTCTATTTTTTCTTATTTGACTGAAAATAAAAAGCCTGCTGATTGAGTGAAAATAATCATTTTGATAAAATTATAACCAACAGGATTCATATTTGTACTGTAAATAAACCATATAGTGCAAAATTAGTTTGAAGTCTGAACCCTGATCTGATTGATTGAACAAATAATCTTTTATGAGTCATTCGAGTTATGAATTGAGGTTTACGGCTCATTCTTTATGTAATACTTCACTAAAAGCAGTCGTGATCATATTATACTGGAAGACTTATATTCTGATAGAAAAAGTGTTATTGTGTTAAACTGAGCTGCTGAAAATCATCTGTCTTATTTCATTTTTCCCCATTGCAAGGGTTTAAAATCTGTTAACTTGAAATAAATGTGTTTAATTAGTCTGATAAGTACGTTGGTATCAATCAAGTAGGATTTGAAAACAAGCTGTTTGTTGGTTATGACCTTTTCTTTGGTTTATTGCATATATTTTCATTATTTCATCATCTTTCTATATAATGAGATATTTATCAGCCAAAAAATGACTGCTGCCTATTATGCATACATGTTTAAAAAACTGGAGAAACTTAAAGCAGGTCACTTAATACAATTTTTTTTTTTATTCCTCGAGTACAGTAAGCACATTATACGCAAGACATAAGCCTAAAGACAGAGCACAATCAATGACATCAATAAGCCCTGGTCAAGCCTGCTGTGACAGTAGAAAACACGATATGAAGTTTGTTCAAAAATATACTTAATAGTTAAAAGTTTGCAATCATATTTTTTTATTATTATTTTTAAAAATGTCTCTTCTGCTCAACAAGGCTGCATTGACTTGATTGAAAATAAATAAAGCTAATCAGAATATTAGATTGATTTCTGAAAGATCATGTGACACTGGAGTAATGATGCTGAAAATTTAGCTTTGCAACACAGAAATAAATTACATTTTACAATAAATCCACTCGAAAGTGTTGCACATGAAACAAACCATCGAGACACGACACTGTGTCCACACATGTAGCAGAATGACAATAAAGCTTGACCATGACCATCTCTCTTAAAAGGGTTAGTTCAGTGCCTCTTATTAAGAAACCACAACTAGACCCTAGTGAACTGGCAAATTACAGACCCATTTCTAATCTTACATTTATGACTAAAATTTTTGAGAAAGTTGTATCTGCTCAACTGTGCTCATTCTTGCAGAAAAAAAACGATATCGATGATGAATTTCAGTCAGGTTTTAGGCCCCATCACAGCACAGAAACTGCGCTTGTTAAAATCACCAATGACTTGCTTCTTGACTCAGACCAAGGCTGTATCTCATTGATAGTTTTATTTGATCTTAGTGCTGCTTTCGACACTATAGTTCATGACATACTGATAGATCGACTACAAAGTTATCCAGGTATCCAGGGGCAGGCTTTACGATGGTTTACATCATACCTGTCTGATCGCTCCCACTTTGTTTATTTAAATAGGGAGTCATTACAGTTATCACCAGTAAAGTACGGAGTGCCACAAGGATCTGTCCTAGGTCCTCTACTATTTTCAATATACATGCTGAAAACACGGGATTAATTTTCATTGTTATGCTGATGATACTCAACTATATATCTCAACAAGACCAAATGAAATGTCTGTAACAGAGTGTGTAAAAAATATAAAGGATTGGATGACGAATAATTTTCTGCTATTAAACTCAGACAAGAGAGAGATATTACTCATTGGACCAAAAAACAATACACACAATCTTTTGACTTACAATTTACAACTAGATGGATGTCCTGTTACTTCCACTACAGTCAAAAGTCTGGGTGTTATATTAGACAGCAACTTGTCTTTTGAAAGTCATATTTTTCATGTTACAAAAACAGCATTCTTCCATCTTAGAAACATTGTGAAGCTACGAAACGTTACCTGTTTCTGATGCAGAAAAGCTAGTTCATGCATTCATGACTTCTAGACTGGACTATTGTAATGCACTACTAGGTGGTTGTCCTGCATCTTCAATAAACAAGCTACAGATGTAGAAATGCAGCTGCTAGAGTCCTTACCAGGACAAGAAAATATGATCATATTACCCCAATTTTAAAGTCTCTGCAATGGCTGCCTATTAGATTCCGCATCAGCTATAAAATATTACTTCTTACCTTTAAGGCACTTAATAATTTAGCTCCTGAGTACCTAACTAATCCTCTAACACGCTACAATCCATCACGATCCCTAAGATCTCAAAACTCTGGACTGTTGGTAGTACCAAGGTTAGCAAAGTCCACTAAAGGAGGTAGAGCTTTTTCACATTTGGCCCCCAAACTCTGGAACAGCCTTCCTGATAACGTTCGGGGTTCAGACACTCTCTCTCTGTTTAAATCTAGATTAAAAACAGCAGCTACGCTAATCTTGTTCCTATTTGTTCTGTACTGCCATGAGATTGTCATCCCGTGGTAACTAGGAATTAACAAGCTCCAGCCTGGATCCAGATCACTTAAGAAGAGATGATACCAACCCCACAGAGGACTTCAGATGATGCCAACCCTGGAACAACACACAGCACTACGGAACTCTTCAAATGTTCCTTGTCTGTTTGATTGTTAAATTGATCTTTATCTCACATCTGTACATGTTCAAACTACTACTATATTTACTGTAAACTTTACTTTGGTGTAAAGCTGCTTTGCAATGATATGTATCATGAAAAGCGCTATACAAATAAATTTGAATTGAATTGAATTGAACTCTTCTGTTACAGGTTATTCTCTTAAAATGTTCCTTTTATTCTTACTTTTCTGCTTTTACTGTATATACAGTAATATCAATATGCATATGCTATTCATTGTTACCCAAAGATACTTACAAATGATGAAGATTGCTAACAATACATCATACAAAAAAATACAGTGCCAAGTTGCGAATAGATTAGCCCACACACTAAAGCAAAAATGGCAAAGTTATGCTTTGGTTGTTTATTAATGTGAATAAGTTAAGTGCTTGCAAAAGTGGTGTGTTCAGCTGTTTATAGAAGGTTGGCTGCTTGTTGACATTGTTTTTGCCATTTGTATAAAAAAGTAGAAAGTAGAGCGCAATTACTCTCGAAATCATCCATAAATGTATAATATTGAAATATTTATCTAATTTATATCTTCATTCTTTTTTTTATTTACCAAATCATTCCCTCTTCACATACACATGTACCTCTAACTACACCAGTCCAAAGCTGTTAGATTTACAAAAGAAGACGGCTGAAATATGTGAAATGTGTCAGTGCCAAGGCTGACTTTGATGATAAATCTCTGAGGAACAAGTTTTGGAGGTTCTCTTTGGATTAAGTAGGTATCTAAATAACAGCAGAAAAAGCATAACGGACAGATTTATGTTGTCGATTCCCAAGAGTGTCCGCATCTCTCTGGTAATGGCTGCTGAATCAAGGCCCATAAATCCATGTGGTGTGACACGGCCCTGGACAGGTGATGGTCAGAGTGTGGCCCATGCATTTCATTGACTAACACTTTAATAGGACAACTAAGGGATCTTAGAGGGCAGAGAAGACAACAGCAATGGCATTAAACCTCAGGGAGTGTGAATAAACAGGAGACATTGATACAAAGTCATATTTAAATAATTTATTCCAATTGATTTATTTCTATATAAAAGCACAGACCAGTCTTTATTTGAGAAAGCAGATTGACTGACATGCTGAAGAGGAGAGAGAGATGTCACAAAGAAAATGTATGGCCTTTTTAGCTAATGATCTATTCTTGGACTTATTTTTCAGAAACAAATTGTATTTGTTGCTTTCGCCCATACAAAACTTCCAATTTTGTGGTTGTCAATTGAATTATGTTCTGGAAAATTGCAATTTGATAGCTAGACATCATCCTGTACATGACTGATTGATTGATTGATTGATTGATTTATGTTTAAGACAGGATGAAAGCTATCTTGGGTCTCTATTCCAGGAAATTCTTATCTATATACAGTAGCTGTGGTAAAAAATCAATTTCCAGCATTTCCATGTGTTCTGCTATATGCACCTTTTTAGGCAATTAAGGGATTTATTATTTTCTCTGCATTGCATCAAAATGTTGGGAAAGTAAATAGTTTTTTTAGTTGAATTACATTTCCTTAATACACTCTTGACTTTGTTTCAGAAACAAATAGGGTTTACTGCTATTTATGCATATACAGAACATCCGATTTTGTGGTTATGCATTGAATTGTTGGATATGAGAGCTAGTTACCGGCTCTGAAATACTGAATCATTATACAGGCTTCAAAACATTTGTCCAAAATTGAAAGCTATCTTTACCTTCTTTTCCACCACATGTTCATCTACATAGCCTAACACATTGTTTAAGCATGCTTTAGCATTTAAAATCAGTAGCCAGTGCCTTAAATAGGTGCATGGGAAGAAATGCTGTGCAAAATACTACGTCATGTAACTTTAAATCATTCTGGATCAAATTTATGTGCAATTCAGCAAGGCTTCTTAAGCCTGGCACAGACATAGATAACCTCATGGCCTTTACTTTATCAGACTGTGGAAGAACATTTCATTTAGAAAGCATTAAAGTAAAGGTCATTATTAATGTCAGAGAAGTGATGTCTTTGTTTGGGCATGTGTCTGTCTCTCAGGAGAGGATTACCAGAAAACATCACTAGGGCTAAAGCGCTAAGCAGGAAATACTTAAATTCAATTTCGGCAATGAAAAATGTAGCGCAGCAATTGGATTTCCATTACATCGCCGTAACACTGAGAAACTCAGGCCTAACTTCTGTAATTTAATTGAAAGGATATTTTTGCCCAAACATGCATGAAAATGCCTTGCCTTTGAGGAGAGAGAGAGAAATACAGATAAAAGAGCAATCAATTGTAGCGCATAATGAATAGTAAGTACAGAACTCATGAATAAAAATTTTGCCTTGTACCATAAACATAGTGATTTGCATATCCTTTCTGTCTGATGCCAGTTAGCCCTATGAGAGTGTCTGAGTTTGGCGTCCGTCACAGTCTGTCAATACAAATGTGTCAGTTGGCAGAGCCCAAGTGGCACGGTCGATACTCCTGCTGCCCTCTGACAATTCTGGCATCCTTCGTCTCGGCTCCCCAGGGCCCAGCTGTGTGCCAGTCGGCCCCTTTTCTGTTGTGTTACCTAAAATGCCATGCCAATATTTCTCTGGCTGTGCGTCCCTGAGATAATCAGCATGTTTCCACTGAATATTTCATTAATGGCTTTAGTACAGCTCTTTTTTGGCTCCTGAATACATTCGATTGTGTAACTTTCTGCAAAAATATAATTATTCTTCCCAATAAACAAACACTTATAATGTACTAATGGACAACAGTAATTTTGTTCAGATTAACATAGCCTCTCACAAGCTGCATTCCTGTTTCGGGTTTATATGATGACTAAATGAATAACCTTCTGGCTTTAAAGTCACCACTATGAATCAAAAACCAAAGCCTGTATTAAAATAAAAAAAAACAGTAAATGGACTGCATTTCATGTTGGCTAAATTAATTTGTCCTTTACCCACCACAATGTATTTTCTTGTTTGTAAGGCGCTCTGGATAAAAGGTGACGGAATCAATGTAAATGACAAACAAGTTGTTTGATCCTCAAACTGTTTTTTAATTTTACATGAAACATTACATTAAAACCCACTGACTGAATCCTGACATATACTTTTCTTTTTACTTTTAAATAAGATGTATAGACATAACTAATTTTATATGGAAAGCTTAGGATGTGCAATGCCTTAGTCAAAGGCTGAATTAAAATAACTTTTTTTCAAACATTTTCATTTAATATTTTATTTTAAAAAATTTTAATCAAGTCTTACATAAAATTGTTAAATTTAAATATGTATTATTTATATTATATTTTTTATTATTTATATTATATGTTTAAATTTAAAATTAAATAAATGAAAATATTAATAATAAAATTATTATTATATACAACATTTATTTAATTTATTAATATACAGCTTTGGGTGAGAATTGTGTGACTTTTTAAGAAAAACAAATATTTAAATATATTTTATTTATGTTATCTGAGAAAAAAAAGGTCTGATAGACTGAAATAAAAAAAATCAAGACATGCTGCTTCAAAGATGATCAAAACTTCAGATCTCAGACTCAGATTATATGTTCAAATAAACCTCTTAAATCAGATCAGATCATGACACGTAGGTAAAACACCACTGTGTGAAATTTATCTGTTCAACAGGTCTTTTATAAAACAGACTAAAGTATACTGTTTTAATGATGTTCGTGTGAAGTATTTCCACACCAAATGAATTAATGTTTTTAAAAAAAAGCATTTGATGTTACAGTAGATGTGTGTGCACAACTTTTATATTTAAAATACTTTTATTACTTAAAAATACATTTTAAAATAGTTTAAAGTTTAGTTTAATAATTTACCCTCAGACCAGGTTTGATCTGTTGTCTGAACTCTCATATTGATGGCATCCATTCACTGCAAATTATCCATTGGAAAGTAATGCTAAATTTCTCCAAATCTGTTTTGATGAACAGAAAACTTTTAGGAAAAGGTGTACTTTTCAGCTTATGCGATAGTCCTGTTACTTCAGGTCTGTAAAGGTATCGTTTTTTAGGAAGATAAGCACAAGGTGTGAAATAATATGGTGTAAATCTTACAATGTCTAAATAATATTCTTTAATCCAGGATTGCAGGATGGACAGTGCTGATATTATCGTGGATCTCCTTACCTCTGCAAGCCAATTCAGTCTGCAGGCCACGTATGTACATTGTCCTCAGGGGGTCGCGGTCCCATCCTGTCTGTACTGCTAGTGCGCGGAAGGACATAGTGAACTCAGCGGCTGAGGAAGTGCCCTGTTTTAATGATAAAAGTTAATCTCTGGCATTCTTTTCGTATGCAGTGTGGTCAAAAACCTCCTTAAATTGGCGGAGGAAGCTTTGATATGTCCTTCCCAAAGTGCCTTCACCCATTCAAGAGCCTTGCCGGTGATCAGAGAGCAGACGAGTGACACCTCGCTATTGTCATCGGTAAAACAGGATGACTGTGACCTCATGTAGATATCACATTGAAGCAAGAACCCCTTACACTTGCCTGGTGAGCCGTTATACTTATACTTCTGGAAGAGCCAGACGAGTCGGGTTGTTCACACTCGGTGCCGGCTGAGGGGTTGGAGGAGCGGGGGGATCAATAGGCCTGTTTTGAGCGGTGGTGAGTGCTTGAACTGTGCAAATAAGTTCCTCTGTTAACAAAGTGAGCTTCTCCAGCTGCTGTTGGTGAGTCAGTAGCACTGAAGTTTGCCGAATTACTTCGCTCATCACCTGGTACATTGCCGCTGGATCCTGCTGCGACGAAGTCTTCTGTAATTATTCACTAGGAACGTTTGGATCCATATGCAGCGTTTTTTATAATCCAAGTCAGACAGGTAGATATCAAAACAACAGGCAGACAGGTATCAAAGGGCAGGCAGAAATCATAGTCAAAAAACTGGCAAAAAGGTCAGGGCAGGCAGCGAGAATCAGAATCCAAAAACAGTCAAAACAAACAAGGGTAATCAAACAGGAAAATAACGCTCAGTAATGATGCCGGGGCAAATCAAGACTTCATGTCTGACTTCGGCAAAAGTCAGCGTTTAAATACAGTACATGTCCAACACCTGGCACGAATCAGCCAAGATACATGAGTCCGGGTAGGAGCGTTAGTACTCAGGAGAAGGTTCCTGCTGCTGCTGTCTGGAGAGAGTCAGAAGGTACGCTCACTTTGAAGATTACAATCAATAATTTTCACTGATATATATTTTAAAAGCTCAGTCTTTCTGGCTGTGGAGAGATGTCATGCTACCATTAAACAAATGCAGACATACCTTCAGCTCTTAGTACAGACCTGTAAAAAAACTGCCACCCAGAGCCTTGTGTCTGATCAAAGTCAGGTGGATCAAGTGAGTATAGATTCACAGAGACAAAGACAACTTTCAGAGAGAGGAGCTTTAATTCACAGTAGTCTTAAACAGCAGATTTTTTTCTTGGCAAACATGGTTGCTAAGATTTACTAGTGCTTCTTACTGCTATGTGTTGAAATTACATACAGTAAACAGTGTGCATATGAGGCTTAAAATAAAGTACATTTTCTTTCAGACAAAAATAATTTAATATATATTTCCTTTTATATCAGTTACACCTAACCTTCTGTAAGAATAGGGTAAATACTTTTTAAATTCATAGTTAACTGACTTCCCCCAAATCCATTTTTACTTTAATACAAATATAAACTAGTTCTGAAATAATCCATCATATAATATAGAAAAGTCCATCTACTTTTCATATAGTGAAACAAGCTCAGGCACCTACATGCACACAGCCACAGAAGAACTTTTACAGCAAGAGTGTCCAGAATTTAGCTCCAACTAGCCTCAACACATCTGCCTGCAAGTTTCCAGGCTTTACACCTTTACATAGTGCACAGTTTAATGTCGTTTAAATGATTATCTTTCATGCAACACAAAATAATTTTTTCAAGCAATTAAAATCTTACTAAAACATTCTAAACAACACAAACTGAATGTTTGCAGCAGGTCAAATAATGTGATATAGTCTGATTATAATCAGTTATGCAATGATTATAATACAGAATACCTTTTTTTGATTATTTTAATCAGTTGTGCCATGAAGTCATAAGATTGCTTTGACCGAAGAAAATAACTTTTTTTATTTTTTGAGATTAACAGCCAGTTTAGACATTCTGCTAAATTTCTCCTTTTGTCATATGGGTCTGAAATAACATGACCGAATTTGCATTTTAGGATGGACTATTTCTTTAAATTATGAACAGAATACAATGTGTTGCAAAGTAAACAGTCTCCACTTTATGGCTTCACCTGAGCAGCCTGCAGTCGATGAGCAATTCTTGAATTCCTCTTTTATGCTGCATGTGGAATATTGAACATTCAGCGCTTGCTATCAAAGCACAAGCCTCAAGACTCCAGATCCAATCCACATAATACCCTTGTGCCTGGCTTTGACATTTTCACTGATAAACAAAAAGCTTTGTTCTTTCTATTCTAAGCTTGTCAAAGCCAGAATTATTCCTTTTCAAAGAGGAGTGGCAATCAAAGCGTAGTACGGGGAGGTGATAAATCGATTGAATTGAAATCTAGGCTAACAGTGGGGTGCAAGACCAGCACTAGGACATGATGCCAAAGACCGGGTTGTGGCGACAGATTCTGGGTCCATATTCCTCGTAGTCCTTCTTAGAGTGGCAGACTTGGAAGAACTCAGGCTATAAGAAAGGAAAATGTACAAATATATTTGAAATGTACTGTAAAGAGACTGTGACATAATGAAATATATGAGCATTACCGTAGAAGCCAGCATCGATCCGCCAAACCACACTGCGTATCGCTGCATGTGATGAGATATCACCTGCACCTCCATGGGCTTGGGCTGAAAGGAGAATCAAATGTACAGAAAAAAAAGCAGAATGAAAAAAGACAATAGTGAGGTGTGTAGCAGCCGATTGCTACTGACATCCTGACTGTTATATAACATCACTTAAAATGCTCAATTGACTCCTACTTCCAACATAATTTAGCTAACCAAATAGTGCGATACATAAACCAACAATACAAATAAATCACAACAAATGCACACAAAGCACACATAAATATTGGGTAAAATAATCAATTTTTAATTACTGTGATGGAAAGACCATGGAATAGTCTTCCATCACCATCACTGTATTTTACTGTCATTATGTATTGTTGGTTTACTTTTGATCTCATCTATGTTATGTTTTTTTTTGCTGTTGTTTTATATTTTTGTATTTATTGACATGTTGTTTTAACTTTTGTTTTATGATATTTTATTAATAGAATAAAATGAATAAGGTAAGAGTTGGTACATTCAAATTATTGATGCAGAAAATTGTATGCGCCTAAGATTTGCTTTATTATCTCAAGTGAGAGCTAGTGGATAGATTGTGTTTACTGTATAAAAAGGTTATTGATAGTGCTTCTTGAATATGGAAATCCTGAAGCCTTTTATGAAGGAATGTTGAATTGTGCAGTTTTATAGAATACTTTTTTTTATTAGGGACCTTTAAAAATGTCTTTAAAAGCAACAATTCAACCTTTCACAATTTAAGTCCTTGAAAGGTCTTAAATCAGAAAGTCCTAAATCACAGCACTTGTCTTACCTTTGAATTATGTAGATTTTTCTAAGCCGTTGACAGATATTTGTTCTTGTTTTAATGTATCCCTAGATATTTAAATTTAGAGAACATACTGACACACTGTGACCTTCCATTTACCTTCCGTTCTATTTTCTTGGTCTAAACAATTTATCTACCTGCAGAAATTGTTTTTGCTATAATTGTTCTCTTGACACTTACTTTGTCTTCCCAATTTTCACATTTGTTTTTAATAAATAACTATTATGTCCTTGTTCCATCCAGGAGAGATTCTCCTTTTGACAACTCGGGTGCAATTACAACTATTGCAACTACAGTGGACTATTACAGTTTAGAACAAACGGTGAACAGTGGGTAAAATGCATTTAAACGGGTAAATATAGAAGGAATATACAAAGTCATTTATATGTGCCAAACTTTCAGCTACCAGGTGGTGGCGCTATGATATTGGCCTTTAGGTGTCTTCAGACCAGAATTCTTCTTGTTGCCAGCAGGTGGTGAATGTGCTCAGGGGCATGTATTCAGGGTAGGACTCTGAAATACTTTAAATGAAATCGATGAATGAAGAATGAAAGAACGAAAACGTTCAAAGTTTATGACTATTGACACTTAAAGGGCTATTTATGGTAACTGACTTTCATATTACAAACATGATACTTGACTCTGAACTGCTGCTAATAATTAATACTTTGTCTATAATATTCTTACCATCGGTACCAATCTCACAGCTATAGATACGCCATCGTTGATGTGTTTGGGGATTTAGCGCATCACCACACGTTTGGCTCCAGTAGCGTGGGATGTCAGAATATTCAATATACCATCCCTCAGCATTTTCTTACTTATTTTTTTTTTCTTCTAAACAAAGAATGAACACGAGATAGTTTGAAGTATATCGGGGCTTTTATCTGAAAAACACGTGAATTTTGGTGCAGAACGGATATTGTATACCTGAATTTATATATGTCTAAATAACAACTTCCCTTTTTAAGGGCGGTACACTGAAGTTTGTCAGGGCGTCACGGACATGTCCTTCAACGAAAACTGATGCTATTCGCAATGTAATGTCAGAAAGGGCTTTAGATTACACTTAGCAAATTTGGTATTGATCTGTTTAAGGAGTTTGTTTAAACACAATGCAGGAAAATAGTAAAACCTTTTTAAAACTTCCTAAATAAAAACAAATCTTCCTGTTGGGTTTTACCACCGTTTTGTCAACACAGTCTAACTCCAACTCGTCACATTTTGATGCTTGGTCATAACAGTTTTGCGTTGTTTTTCAATGCTCAAGGTACCCCTTTTCTGTCACTTTTCATGCGAGGGGTCCTACGTTGTTTTCAGGTGTTTGGCTTAATGTAATGGTTTGCATGAATATATAAATTTATTAAATAATTTTTTACTTATGTTGAAGCACCAAACCCCACCCATACCCTAAACCTACCCACCTCTGAACAATATAAACACACATACAGGCAAATGAAGCTACGGTACAGGTATTTATTGCACAAACTAATCATAAACAAACAGTATATATACATCACAAACAAGTCGTGTCACATTCCAAGTCTTCTGAAGTCTTTATGTGAAGAAGACAGTAAAACACAAGGTTTAAATCACTAAAAATGATCCCGCTCTGGTCAAGTGCTGTCATCTCACTCAGAAATCATACTTGCGTCTGGTATCATAACGCAATCAGTCACGAGACACCAAGCGCCAATAGTATTTCACAACAGCAAGACGCAATCGATCACGAGACACACAAGAACCAATGACATTTCACAACCAATGTTGACGTAAGGATTCTTGAAGCGGCATTTTTTGAAATCGCTCACAGACAGGTAGCACTAGAGATGGGGAGTCGACTCCAAAAGAGTTGATTCCTTGACTCTGACTAGCCCTAGTGTCGGAATCGACTCCAGGTCAGGAATCGACTCCCAGTGTCGAGTGTTTTTTTCAAGTTTAACACT
>JAUCMT010000056.1:10075223-10106397 GCA_032357475.1 Enteromius thamalakanensis
CGCCGCCGGCTCACATTGAAAATGAATGACTTCCGGCCACTTTGACGCTCTCGCCGCCGGCGGTGTGAACGCACGGTAAGACCTTCGTTCATCTTTGTAACACAAATCAAGATGTTTTTAATGAAATCAGAGAACCATCTGACCATCTATCGACAGCAATACAACTGAAACTATCCCAGATCCAGAAATGTAGTAAAAACACTGGTAAAACTGTCCATGTAATTAGTGGCTTAACTTCAGTATTGCGATGCTACAAGAATGTTTTGCGCAAAGAAAACAAAATTAACATAATTTACCATTCTTCTCCTCTGACTTGCATCTTCTGTGATTTTAGAGAGTATCACAACACATACGCACGCTTTCCCCTAGGCATAAACATCCGCAGATTACGTTCATGTGCATGTTTTCCCCTGAATATAAACAAGGTTGATTACGTCAGATACGTTGAAGCCTGTGTATGCATTAGAATACTCTCTAAAATTGGCGAAGAATGGGTAGAGGAGGGGAGGAGAATGGTTGAGTACATTTTTATTTTTGTGTGAAAAAAATATTCCTGTAGCATTGCATTGTTTTACTATGTTTCTGGATCTGGGATCATTTAATTTTATATTGCTGTCTCTGGAGGGTCTGATTTCTTCAAAATATTACACCTTTTTGGATTTCTTTTGAGCAGATCCAAACATTTAAGTGTTTTTGAATTGTAAACTTTAATTCAAAATTTATTTTATTTGTTTTATATAAAATATTTTACCGTTTATCCAAGATGAACAAAGGTCTTACAGGTTTGGAACGACATGAGGGTGAGTAATTAATGAATAATTTAGCTGTCCCTTCAGGTAAAGTGTGTGTGTGTATATATATTTCATTCACAGAGCCGTAGATCACTGACAACCGTTAATCAAAGAATCGGCTTTACTGACAAGATGTGCATAATATATAGAGCCATATATATATTGCCCAGCCCTAATACATGGCTATCATCTTTTTATTCAATTCACAAACTTGTGCAAATACAGACACGGTATGACCTCCTTGAGCCCTTTCACCTTCCCAGCACATTCTATCTTTTTAAACTGGTTCTTACAAGCAAACCTGAGTGTTGCCACCTAGTTGACTCACCAATTCGGAATTTTCGCCAAAAGAAAATTTACTTTATACAAGAATGGCATTAAACTTTTATAAACATGCAAACCTTTATAGGCATAATTGTTGATCAGTTTTAACCAGCACTGTTAGCTGATAAGTACATGACCTATTATTGTCTGGCTCTGAATGTGTAGATACAGAAGGGGTGGCCCAAGTAGTCGTGGTGGAATGGGCGGCTACCAAGATGAGTATGGTGGAGACGAAAGCTTTGATTCTCAAGAAGACATGGGCCAAGGTTGGAGAGGAAGAGGAAGACCGCGTGGTGGGCCACCAAGAGGAGGTAAAACCTTTTCTGTTCTCCTGTCCATCAGCTCAGCTTGCGTCCATTAAAACTGAGGTGTCAGGTTTGAACATGACATCTTTCTTAGGTGGTGTAGGAAGAAAGGGGCTTCTCCCAACTCCTGATGATTATCCCTGTCACTATGAAGGAGGAAGAAACCAGGAGGGCTGGGAGGGAGGGCGAGATTCAGGTAGAAGTGCATGAAGGGGATGCCAATACCTGTTCTTGTTGTTGCAGTACAGTTAGACATGCTTGATCTAATTCCTATTCATTCACTAAGGCCATAAAGCATAATGCATACTACATGATTTTAGCCCACATTTTACAGTCACAGACAATTTGTGAGATCTGCAACAACAACAAAAAAAGATCAAAGCCTAATTGGAAAACAAGCTTGTTAGGTATCAGCTTTTTAACATTTCACTTGCCTCAGAAACAAAAGCAATGTAGAGAGCAGTGGCAATGAGAAGGTGACAGGAAACCATAGGATTTTTGTCTATGCACTATATTTGTGTACCATGTATATTCATTACGTATATATATATATATATCGAAAATAATTACATGTATTTGGGTATTACATATTTTTCTTCAATTTTGATATGCATGTGTTTGTATTAATATATACATAATAAATATAAACAGTACACCCACATGCACTGCTCAAAACAATAAAGGGAACACTAAAATAACATATCCTAGATCTGAATGAATTAAGTATTCTTATTAAATACTGTTTTTTACATAGTTGAATGTGCTGACAACAAAAATCACAAAAATTATTAATGGAAATCAAATTGATTAACCCATGGAGGTCTGGATTTTGAGTCAGGCTGATCCAACTTTGATATAATGTCCTTAAAACAAGTCAAAATGAGGCTCAGTAGTGTGTGTGGCCTCCACGTGCCTGTATGACCTCCCTACAACGCCTGGGCATGCTCCTGATGAGGTGGTCTCCTGAGGGATCTCCTCCCAGACTTGTCCCAGATGTGCTCAATTGGATTCAGGTTTGGGGAACTGGTGGGCCAGTCCATAAGCATCAATTCCTTCATCTCGGTATCTAATGGCGTTCAGGCTGTGCAGCCCTCCAAAGAAATGCCACCCCACACCATTATTGACCCACTGCCAATTATGCTGGAGGATGTTGCAGGCAGCAATACGTTCTGAAAGGCGTCTCCAGAGTCGGTCACATGTGCTTAGAGTAAACCTGCTTTCATCTGTGAAGAGCTCCTGTTTCCTGGTAGTGACTCCATGCTCTGGACACTACGTTAGATAGACACAGCAAACCTTCTGGCCACAGCTGGCATTGATGTGTCATCCTGGATGAGCTGCACTTCCTGAGCCACTTGTGTGGGTTGTAGACTCCATGTCATGCTACCACTAGAGTAAAAGCATGCTTCCTAAGCGGGCAGTTTGATTTCACAGAAGTGTGATTGACTTGGAGTTACATTTGTGTTGTTTAAGTGTTCCCTTTATTTTTTTGAGCAGTGTATATGTTTGGAAGAAAAAAACTTTTATTGTAAATGCAATTAATCGTTTGACACCAGTAGAAGTACTACATGAAATTTAAGTAGAAGTGTTTTTAGTAAAATAAGATGTAGATTAAAAAACCATACAGCGTGTGATTGTCCTTTAAAACGGAAAGCTATTTTGCCCATGTCTGTCTTAAACATTGTATTGCTTCATTTTTATTTGTCACTTGAGCTTTATTTGTCAGCACAAATTAAAGCTTAAAACAAATGAAGCCTAAGACTACTATTGTGGCAGCCACTAATTTTTTTGGGGGGATATTTTCATGAGAAAATGTTTTGTACACAAAACATATTAAGGATCTGATTTATTTGAATGTACATTGTCGACATTTGATATAGTGCACAGGTGTCAAACTAATTTCCTGAAGGGCCACAGGCCTGCAGAGTTTAGATTCAGATGATTTGAAAACTACATGGTTTGTGTTGGTGCAGGGTTGGAAACCATGCCGGGCTGCAGCCCTCCAGGAACTGAGTTTGACATCCTTGATAAAGTGTGCCCACATGTGCCTCATCAAGCTTAACGTCAAGGATCCAAATAAAATATGCTGGTGTGTATGTGTGTTCAGGTCATGAGAGTTATCGAGATGGTCAGCGGCCAGACCACAACATGCATGACAGTCCTTCTCCAGCCAGCAGAGAGCGTTCCTCTTCTCTACAGGGCATGGACATGGCCTCGCTGCCACCACGCAAACGCCCATGGCATGACGGACCAGGAACCGGTGACATGGACTCCCCTGGTGCAGGGCCTGATGACAGAGGAGCAGGTGAGTGATGGATAAATAACAATGAATTATTTTAATGTAAAATGCATAAGGTATTTTGCATACTAATATTATCTAACTACACATAGGTCGACCATCACCAAGAGACGAAGGAGGGTATGGGCATCCACCACGTGGAGGAAGAGGTGGTTGGGGCCGTGGTGGGCCACCCAACCCAGGTGGTCCTGGTCCTAATGTGGGTCCAAACACAAGGCGAGGGGCTCCACGTGGTGTTATGAGGGGAGGTCGCGGCCGGTAGAAATAGTCACACCTGCTTTTCTGGGCACAATGGGGTAGAACCAACAACAGTGAAGACAGGGTAAATGAAGAACCACACATGGCTACAGTATCAGCTTCCTTGAAGGTCTGAACAATTATGCAGGCTTGGACAGATGTCTGGAAGAACTTCTGCAAAATTAGCATGAAATCCCTGGACTGGAGGCTAAGGTTTAGCTTTTTCTCTATGATGCTTTGAATAAAAGGTGGTGGTACCAGTTATCCAGGGCTAGATGCCCCTTGCCTACCTGCTTGGTGTTCACATAGTACATGGACCTTGTTCTTACCTTACATCAGCACTGAGAAGAATAACTCATCTAAGAGGGGGCTCATCATGGTGCAATGAGGAATATGTTTTGCAATGGACTGACTGTGGTCCAGGAAATTTTATTCGCGATGCATGGTACGACTCTGTAAAATCTTAACAGACATCACTTCCCTGCACTGGGCAGCTGACCTGCTTTGTGATTCACTTGGACAGTGGCAGCTGAATTTGTACCAGCACCTAAGCCCCTTCTTCTTTTTGGCTTTAAAGCTTCTGATGTATAAAACACAAAAAATGGTTTGTGTGTCACTGATTTCCTCAGATTCTGTCATCCAGCAAACGCAAGTCAGTCTAGGTAAGGGCCAATGTTCCAGCTGGTATTGTCTTGTGGACTATGTTTATTGCTAGAGAAAAATGGACTCTTGAATGTTTCATTCCCCCAGTGTCTGTTTATTTAATTTCATTTTTATGTAAAATAATGGATATAATCTTTCTGTAACCTTACCAGGCTACTTTGAGTGACAGAGTTGCAGACGTTGTTTCTGTGTGTACAGTTTGTCACAAAATTTGTCATATTGTTTTGTCTTTTTTTGTATGAAACCATAATAGACTGTGCAAAATTTATGTAAAATCTCTCTGCTTTTGTCTTTTTTTTTTTACCCACTCCTTAGTGGTTTGTCTGACACAAATGAATAGTCTTGAAGGCAGCAGTATCGGCCCTGATTCTAGAGATCTACTTTTCTTTTCGGCATTCCTCTAGAAGTGCTGTAACAAGCCTGAGATTCTCTATAGCTCACAACTTCTCACAGGCAGTTCACAACTAACGTCTCTCTAATTTAACATGCCCAATTGAACTCATCAGCACATTAGTATAACCTCCAGAACCTATAGCCTTCCTTGTGTCGTGGGAGACACTCAGCGAATAGGACAGAGACATACATTTATGACCACCACCATATGTGATGCATAAGGCATATGTCCTTAAACAAATGGCTTCTTGATTCAGATCACGTGGCTTAAGCAAGCGAAACAAAAAGTAATGTTTACGTTTATTTACAAAATGTTAACTTTCAAGAGCAGTTCAGAAACATTACAAGGTTAGTAGTAGTTGATGTCTTGGTCATACATATGGTCCCTGTCACAGTGGAAGTCACAAAACATTTAGATATCCCCATCAACAGAATGCTGTTCACGCTGATCTCAGTACAGGCTGCAGCCAGAGTCGCAATCAAACACGGCAGTACCAGACCAGTCACTCCAGAAAGTGCGAAGACCGTACCTTCCGTGATAAAAAAAAAAATAAAGTCCCAGTCCGTGAAATGCCTGTTCATATAGGCATGGTCTTACCAGTCACAGTTCTTTTAATAGCGGACGCTGCCATGCTACCGATAAACCTCATCCCGGCACTCCCACCCGGCAACAAAGCCACGATGTAACCCACAATAGCAGCGATCTGAAGACAGGCTCCAAGAGCGGTGAGCAGCGTGCTGTGGAGACTCAGCGCCGCGTACAGAGTTCCCACCAGAGAGCACAGGTACACCGCGGCTCCCGGTGTAGGAGTTGCAACGAGTTTACTGGGTCCGCGGAGGATCGCTGCCCCCAGGAGCGCGAACACGGATCCAAGCGACCACAGCAGAGCGAACTTACGAGCCTTCAGTAAGAGTAAAGGAGCGTAAAGCGCCGACAGTCCAAAACACAGGGCAGAGAAGAAAATGCACGTTCCGAACGCAATCAGCCGCTGGGATCGACTCATGCCCGGCAAACACGGGTCAGGCTCTGATGACCACGGCCACGAGAAGCCGCTGCTCGATCCCTGGCCTGATGACGCTCCACGGCTACTTGATCCAGAGAACGGACTCGACCAGCTGCCGAACCAACTCCCCGGCACCGTGGTGGATTCATCGATGTCTATTGCAGTGCTGGAACTGGACTGTGATATCGTCTTAGACCCGCTTTTAGACTGAGCCAAATATTCCTGGAGCTGTCGGTTTAATTCAGCCATTATTCAATGTGTGGATCGAAAACAGGAAGTTGTTGTATTGCGATGACAACTATTCACAGTGACGTTGTTGGACGCGACGGATATACACCGACATAGTACAAAGTACAAGGACGACACCTATTTTTCTGCATTTAAAAGAGACCTTATTTAAACTGTTCTCCATGACTGCAATATATGAAAAGTTTAAAGGCCCAGAAAAAATGCCCATTTGTTGGAATAATAAGAGACCACGATTTTTTGGAGGAGGAATGAAGATACCATATGTTTTTGAACATTACATAGTATTTCTTAAATATACACATGCTTGTGTGTATATGTATATGTATATGTATACAAAGTGCACAACACATATTACATAATGTTTTTTTTTTAAACTTTGCCATCAAAAGTTGATCAAAGTTCAACTTTGCATCAGTTGTTTGGTTTCACAAACAGACAGGCTTGAGTCTGTCATATGAAGCGATTGCCCCACAGGCAGAGAAGTTTAAAATTAATCTGTCTCTTCATTGGCCAGCTGTCTTCAAAGCCTTTTTAGGGTTTGAACTTGCCAACAGGGGATCCATAGTATTCTAGTGTAGAGCTCAAATGTGAAAGAGACCACACCAAGGGACCAGGTCAGTTACTGAAAGCTTTAAAACACTAGGAACAATGCAGTAAAATGTAAAGACAGGTCAGATATATATATTTAAATAGACTGTATTAGAATGGGGAAAGTTTAAAATTAATTGTGGTGTTAATTGTGGTACAGGATCAATAAATCATGACAGCAGATTTGTGCTAAGAGTTTCATTGACCTGTACACTTTTGTGTGGTCTGAACAATTGCACCTACCCGTTCATTAATTGTTTATAAGAACTAGCTATATAGAGTAGACCTTAATAATAATAAAGTATCATGGAAATAACTTTGTTCCCAACCTTTTCTAAATTTGTTTAATGCATTGTTGTTTAAAAAAACTGATGATATTTCTTTCCATGCAGCCATATGTCAATATCACAGATAACACCAACTCTCTTCCTGAGTGGGGCTGATGCTCCTTTGAATCAGGCACTTATGACCCGGAAAGGCATTACACTGATCGTGAACGTGACTCTGTCCCACACCTGTCCTATGTACCCAGGTGTGGAGTGCATACGTGTTGCAGTGTCCGACCTCCCAAATGCCCGTCTAGGTGATCATTTTGATCACGTGGCAGCTCGAATCCATGGCAACAGATCTGGAGGGACCCTAGTGCACTGTGCTGCGGGCATGAGTCGCTCACCTGCTCTGATAATGGCCTACCTCATGAAGTATAAAGGAGTGACTCTGCGACAGTCACATAAGTGGGTTAAAGACAGCAGACCCTATATAAGCCTTAATACAGGATTCTGGGCCCAACTTCTGGACTATGAGAAGAAACTCTACGGTAAGAATACTGTGAAGGTGGCTGAACCACTGGATCCACTTCCGATGCCTAAAACTCCGAAACTACCTTCCAAGCACAGTATGAGACGGTGTCCTCCTTCTCCAAGACTAAGCCGACTTAGAAGATTGACTTCCTTGGCTATTTAATCAGCAACCGCAAACTGATCTTTTTGCCAAAAGTGGACTTGAAGTTAAAGTTTCTGAATAAGGATCCACAAGAGATATGCGGTGAAAGAAAGTACTTTAACATGACTGTTTTGTTTTTTTTCACAAGCATGTGATTTTTAGGCCTTTAGCCATTTCTTCCTGGTTTCTTTTAATTCACTTTCAAAGATGTGTATTGTTTATTCATTTTTTTTTACATTTCCAGTATGCATTATTTAACCAACAGAGGACACTGTTGTAGCAATACAATTTTTTCCAGACTTTTGCAAAACTCTTCACACAAGTCTCCTAAGCAAGTTTCAGCTCGGCAAAGCAGTTCATTTCACATTCAAAATGCACTACAACTACCAAAACACTTTATTCAGGTCCAGAACACTAGCAAAGGTAGACAGCCGACAAACACACTTTGTCACCCACAAAATAATGGATTAAAAAACACTAACATGCAGCATTACAAAGTGTTTTCTTGTGTAAAACAAGGACACATCTCTGTTTATAATTGCAATAAATATTGTTTATAACTGCAATATATGTTGCTGGAATGAATGATATAGGATCATGTATAGGATGCAGAATTCCTCCATATTTTATTTTCTTATGTATTTTTATTTTTTGCACTAAGTCATTTCAAAATACAGGAATTTGTATACACACCATCCACTGATACAGATACAATAGTATGCAAAAAGTGACCTAAGTAGTGAGAAATTTGTCCTAGCTCCGAAAAAAACTGCAATTGATTTTAAGTAATTACATAACTACCCAGCAAACACAATAACGTGGTAAAGACGTTTTTTCATGTGGTGAAAGTTGTATGTATTATTTGTGTAATTTTAGGGACTAAACTTAACTTAAAGCAATGTAAAAGACGGAGATCCGCCGCGTGTAATGTTGTGTTGTTGGCATGTTTCCATGGTAACTTCCTCTGCTCCAGTTTAAACACAGCTTTTGTGTTCACGCGCATGACGTGACGTTTACATCAATACACGTAGAATTTATAAGAATGACAGATAAAATGTTTTGAAACATGATAACGTTAGTGGATAGAGGTCCTGACATAATATAAAATAAATAAGCATTTTGCTACTGTCATGACGTTTTTTAAATAAATATTTTTGAGACATTCACCCATCATTCCTTTCATTTCAATGTCATGGTTTACTTTAAGGTGTTAGCTCGTTATGACTATTTGAAACAAATAAATCAAAAAGTAGCAAGAGAGGTTCAGCTATGGCGAACAACAGCAACAACAGGTCGTTTACTGGGTAAGATAATCAAGTTAACGTCTTTAACTCAGTGACAAGTGAATTTATGTAGTCTCTCTTCTCATGCTCACATATTTAAATCTGCAACGTTAGCTTCCCAAGCAAAACTTGTTAACTCGCAATCAAAAATATTAGACTCGCAAAAAAAGAAAGCAGAAAGAAGAACAAAACGTGGTTTCGCGATAAAAAGTGTTTGAAGTGCGCAAACAAAAATAAAGATTCTAAAGAAAAGTACATGCACTGCAACTACTTCTGCTATCAATTTCTTTATTTGTGAGATTTAAGAAGACTTTTTTTGCAAACTTTTATTTTTTAATTACAAAATAATTAGTTTTACTCTCAAACACAGTATTTTTGTTTGAATAATAAAGACAAATATAGATAAAAAAATAACTCCATAGTCTAATACTACTTTGATATACCTTTAAAAAGATAGTAATTGTTGACTTTGAAAATACATTACTTGCAACAATAATCTTGCCATGTTATTGTCTGAAATACTGAACACTTTTTGTTTTGTTCTGGAAGATTCTTGACTGGTTAGTGCAGATCTGCTTGGCTCTGAAACATGTACATGACCGCAAAATCCTGCACAGGGACATCAAATCCCAGGTACGTCTGTGTCATTATAATGGAAATTCAGCATTATGTGTAACATGGCTTCGACTTGGTTTGCATAAGCCTCTTACATGATTCTTGCTTTTGTTGTCTGTCAAGAATATTTTTTTGACCAAAGATGGTACCATTCAGCTGGGTGACTTTGGAATCGCTAGAGTTTTGAATAGGCAAGTAAATTCAATTTGATTTCAAACCAGCATAAGGATTGTGGTTAGAATGACCTTCATATGCAATGTGGTTGTGTGTGCAGCACCGTGGAGTTGGCGAGGACATGTATTGGCACACCTTACTACCTCTCGCCAGAGATATGTGAAAATAAACCATACAACAACAAGAGGTAAAGTACTTCCTGTTCTTAGCCGGAGAGGTGTATATGGGCAGGACAGAATCTACACAGCACTCAGTGACATCTCAGTGACATCAAGAGTCTTGTACAGTTTGCTGAATCACTAGAGTGGTGATGTAAGTTTATATGAGTTTATCTGATCCCGGCAGCTACATATTGATCCCAAGTCATTTGTTCCTGGACTGTTTGAAACTTGATCGGTTTTAATATTTTTAGCCAGTATTGATGAACACCAGCTGTATTACATTACTGATTTTTTTTTTGTAATACCATGTTTAGATTTGTTTACAGAATTCTCTGACAAATATACATTTAAAAAACAAATAATGAATAGAACTATAAGTGTATTTACTGTAATTTTTGATCAATTTTCAGCATCCTTACTAAATACCAGTAATGTATCTTGGTTTTCAATCCTGAGAGTTCCATCACATCCTGAATGATGAAATATAATATGTACATTCTGACTGTGATGCATTAATTGAAGGTTAAGCCACATATATTGATTTGCATTGGTTTGTAATTTAAATTGGTAATTTGCAAAAAAAGAGAGATTGCGCAATGCCATGTTGTTTGATATTCAAATCACTTTAGGTTTTATATGCTGTTTGTTTGTGTATATGTTTGCATGTGCACATGTGTAAGTAATCCACATGTGCCACCCCAAAATTTACCCATTTGTCCCATTTCTCCCTGTTTGTCTGCTTTGTTTTTTGTCTTCTCTCTCTTTCTTTCTGCGTTGTTCTGTCGTGTCTGACCCTAGTGATATCTGGGCCCTGGGATGTGTCCTGTATGAAATGTGCACGCTTAAGCATGCAGTAAGTATGTCCTCATGTTCTCAATAGTAGCTTTTGCGTGCAAGGGAGTTTTTGTGCTTATCTTTTGATTTGAACGGTAAAACAGAACTACCTCTATCATATCTTTTTAGCCTGTCTCTGTATGTAGGTCTCATTTTCTCTCCCTTTTCCTCTCTCACTTTCCTTCTTTCATTATTTACACCACAAATGTTTTGAGGAGACTAATATTTTACAGTGGAGAGGCAAGTGAAGCTGCAGCAGCCTTAAAAATTAATGATTCGCGTTGTGTGAAGAGATGCTTTCCTGCCGACAGGAGAATTCACTCTTAAAAGAATATTCTTTTTCTGTATACTTTGAAAATATAGTAGGTTTATATGATTTGTGACTGGAGTAGAGGTGGTATTGTCATTTTAGTTTCTGTGTATATGTCTTTCACTCAGTTTGAGGCCGGAAACATGAAGAACCTGGTGTTAAAAATCATCCGTGGTTCGTACCCGCCTGTTTCTGTGCATTACTCCCAAGACTTGCGCTCTCTCCTGGCCCAGCTGTTCAAGCGCAACCCCCGGGAGAGACCCTCTGTCTCAGCCATTTTGGACAAGCCTTTTCTTGCTCGCAGGATTCACAAGTTTCTCAGCCCTCAGGTGACGCATGCAATCAGACATTTATGGCAGTGTGATGATGAATCAGTCTGTGCGTTGTGACTCAGATGTTTTATAACGCTCAGGTCTTATTCCTGATCCAAATTCTGCATGAGTTGTCGAACTTGTTTATTTAGTATGTTTCTTTGCATGTTGCAGATTATTGCTCAGGAATTCAGCCACTCACTTCACCTTAATCAGCCTAAAACCAGTGTGACCCAGGGTGCAGGTAAACACATTCATTAATAACTGATCAAATTTGTTATCCTCTCTTGAGGTTGTTGTATATCAGGGTTATTACGGTTTTCAATTATTGAGATGTGCCTGGAGTATATTGTTAAAGGGTTAGTTCAACCCAAAATGAAAATTCTGTCATCAATAACACACGCTCATGTCGTTCCGAACCTGTAAGACCAACGTTCATCTTCGGAATACAAATTTAGATATTTTTGATGAAAATGAAGATCTGACAGCAACACATGTTCTCAGGTCCAGAAACGTAGTAAATACTTTGGTAACAGTCCATGTGACATCAGTGGCTCAAACATTCTTCTCCCCCGAGTTAAATCTTCAGCCATTTTAGAGAGTATCACAATGCATATGCATGCTTTTCCCTGAACATAAACCACGCTGATTGCGGCAAATATGTTCTTATGAAGAATGAGTAAAGTGTTTTTATGCATGTAGCATCGCAGAAGCATTCAGCCACATGGACTGTTTTATCCATGTATTTACATTTTAGTTGTGTTGGTGTCTATGGAGGGTCAGATAGGTCTCCAATTTTATCAGAATATCTTAATTTGTGTTCCGAAGATGAATGGGTCTGGAACGACATGAGGGTGAGTAATCAATGACAGAATTTTCCTTTTGGGGTGCACTACAATACCCCTTTTAAATTGTTCTCTTGATTACCAGAAATCCAGTTGTTCTGTTCTTCTTTACTCCCCAGCCAAACGCCCTGCCCCAGGCCCCATCTCTATCTCCCCAGCTCAGAAAATCACAAAGCCAGCTGCCAAATATGGAGTGCCTTTAACAGTTCGAAGACCATCTGACGTCATAAGAAAGGTCCCGGATGTTGGAAAGAAACCAGTCAAACTCAAGCAGGTGAGAACCATGGGAAATAAGGGCCCCATGTAGGTTATTGGCTAATCCCCTCCTATGTTTTGCTCACACATTATCACTCAGTATGTTAGTAGGGGCACCTTTGTAAATTCAGACGTTTGTTGATGTTGTCCCGCTGTGTGCACTAAATGATTGCGAGATACCTCTGATCCTCGCCCCTCGATGTCATGTGTTGTCCAGGCTCCCCCTCCTGCAGCAGCTCAGAGGAGAGTGAGTCGAGTGGAGGAGGAGAGGAGGAAGCACGAGGTATATAATAGTGCCCACTATCTGCAGACCCTTCTACTAACACCCAACCCTGATCCTCCTTTTAAATCCACTTACCCCTTTGCAAATACACTTTGTCCTCCCACAAAAATCTTTTGCCCTGTTAGATAGGTTTACCCTTTATATCACTTGTATGTCCTATTTATCGGTCTGCTCGAGTGGTTAAAGATCTGAGCTGCTATCAGAAAACAATCGTTTTGGAAAGAATGACAAGTCATTTATCTCTGTTTTTTTTTTTCTTCAGTGAAACTTTTTTTTATTGATCTTTCCCTTCCTTTTTGTTGGTGTGCTTCTGTCAACTGCTGTCTTTCATATGGTGGGCATCTACATTTTTGTTTCCTTTTACACCCCTCTCTTTATTAACCCTTTCACCACTTCAGTGTTCATTCTAAACGTGTCTAAATGTATCTGTATAAATGTCTCTAGACCTTCTCTACCTTCTGAGCCTCCAGATGCTAAACCGTTATTGTTCAATGACTGATCCATTTTTGGAAAAATAAATTCTTTTAAGATTGTATATGGATGTTTGACCGCTCTTGCCTCTCGGTGCCACAGGAAGTTGTACAAACAAATTTCTCCATGTGATTACTATCGCAAACAAGTAATGGGAAATGCTCTTTGCATTGCGTCTAAAAGTATCATGGTCATGTTCTGTTTCAGGAAGGAGTGAGGAAGAAACGGATGGAAATGATGGAGAGAGAAAGAAAGCAAAGGGAACAGGTGAACTATTGACATTGTGGCATAACATTGTCATATCCTGAATTAATTTTTAAAGTGATACAGATTATTATTTCAAATCTATTCGAAGCTATTTTCAATTATAATTATAAAAAGAAATATTTCTTGAGCAACAGTTAGAGTAGCATAATGGCATACTTCTTACATACTAAATTAAGTAATGTCAATTTAGGTTTATATTGTTTTGCGCCTGTAGTGTTGGTGATTGAATGAGTTCACATCAAGTTCAGCAAATGTTGTCTGTTCTAGTTTCATTAGATGGATGGATGCTATTTGTAGTGTGTCTCTTGGGTAGAAAGACTTTTAAAAGCCTTTTGATTGAGTTAGTGACCTCTTAGTAATTGTGTTTCTCTCTGTAGATGTTGTTACTGAAGGCTGCTCAGATGAAGAGATTTGAGAGAGAAAAGGTGAACTGACCAGTGCCCTTCTGCAAATGGTTATTTACAATAAATTGATGATGGTTTAGTTTGTTTATATTAAACCTTTTTATTTTAGCTGAACAGGATAAACCGGGCTCGGGAACAGGGATGGAGACATGTGCTCAGTTCCAGTGGAGGCAGCAGTCCTGAACGAAAGGTACAATAGTCTTCCTTGTCTGCTACAGATTAGTCAATAAAGGAAACTGATATTAAGGCTTTTCATTCAGTGCATATTCTTGCATAGTTTTATGGAGGAGGTGGCGGCGGTGGCGTTAGAACACCACATTCCTCTGGAATAGGCCTATCCCCTGTGCCTGGCCCCTCCCCTGCTCCTGCTCCTGTTCCTGCTTTAGCTCCAAGCAGAGCTCCATATGACCATGTTTACACAGCAGCTGAAAAACCATCCAAACCTACACATATAGATGGTGCTGGTGAAGGAGCCAAGTCTTCAGGGGACAATGGCAGGTAAATGAGATGGATGAGAATGAAATATGCCAAATATTTTGGTAATCCTTTCTTTTTGAATAATTTTTCAATTAATGTGCATATGTTATCATTAAAGCACTGCAGACTCAGGGTCGCTGAATGGTCTTGCCTGCATCCCTGTTAAGGATATTGTCAAGAAAGAATCACGTAAAGCAAGTCTCCAAAATGAGCAGATTTCAAAGAATGACTATGCCAATAGGTCAGTTGGCTAAGTGTTTCAGTCAGTTTCAGATATCCAGTCTTCAATCTGTGAAGCAGAGGTAAGATCACCCGTTTCCTCTCTCTCTCTGTCTGTCTCTAGGTTTCGAGGTCAGTTGGTGGCAGAGAGAGCTAAGCAGGTAGAAGAGTTTCTACAGCGGAAAAGAGAAGCCATGCTGAATAAAGTCCGTGCAGAAGGACAGCTGGTATGAGTTTTTTTATTTTTTATTTATTTTTTTATTCTGGCCTCTTCTGGTTAAATGAGTGTTCTGTTTTTTAGTACGCTCTTTATTTACAGTGTTTCTGGCATGAAGTAAATTTCAGCTTTTAAGGTCAACATGATATGAAACCTATCTATTTTGTACATTCATCTTTTTTGTGAACTGTTAATCCACATATGTCAATTAAAATGTCACAACCTGCTGGTAATATGATACCGGACCTCTTCAATTATTTTCTCCATTTAAACCCTGCCCCTTCCTCCTACAGTCAGCCACAAGCTCACATTCAGATCTGTTAACAACTGATGTATAAACATTAGGTCATGTATTGAAATAAGTGATGGAATTGATAATACATTTATTGATGTGGCTTTTGTAATATTGGATTAACCAATGGGATAATAGGGGGCCCGGCAAAACCTGGCCGCCATCTTTGCAACCTGGACAAACTCCTCCCGATGCAGGAGACCCCAAGTCAACAAAGAGGAGGAGGTAGGAGTCTGGGACCAAACAACCCTCCTCAATCCATCAAGTCACTTAAACCCTTCATGGTTCGGTTCTTTATTTTAAGTTGTAAATGCCCACCTGCATCTGCTCACCAGCACCATCTGATGTCCAGTACATGCACAGTGCATGTTTGTTGAATGTGGCTGTGAAATACAAAAATGTTCTTATTGATTTTTTTTCATTTCATCCAATACCACATTCTGGCAAATCCCCCAATGCTGTTGTGTGTGCATATTATTCTGCTGCTTCATCCCTTGTTTTGGGTCCCTAATCATTGTTCCTGTTTTTAAGAGTATTCAGTGTATCTGCAGGATCCCAGCTGAAGACTAAACGCTGCTTTTTATGGTCCTCATCAGTGAATGGCTTTTCTGTTGTATTTTTAAGTTTGCTGTTCCCACAGTACAGTGTAAATGTTTAATGTTGTTTTTCTTCTCCAGTGTTATTTGACCAGTTATATTTCACATTCAATATACAATAAGTGTCTTTCCCCTGTTCTTATGTTTGTCAGAAGGAGACAGTGGGAAGTGAACAGAGAAAAATATGTGATTTTGTGTTTTTCTAAGGAGTACTTGGCGAGATTACGACAGATCCGCCTACAGAACTTTAATGAACGCCAGCAGATCAAAGCTCGCCTCAGAGGAGAGAAGGTACATGCGCTCACATACAGTATAGGCCCACTTGACATTTTTCAACTGTAGATTTATTGTTGGCATTGTTGTCAGCTGCATCTTTATACATATTTTAATGTTTTTTATCATTTATGTGCATAAGTTTCAGTGCTTTTACAAATCATTAAATAGATTTTTCAATGTATTCATTTGTTATATTTGGACTATCTATCTCAGTATGACAGCGACGGCTCAGACAGTCAGGAGTCGTGTGAAGAGGCAGTACTCAGGAGGAAGAAGATCGAGGCTTTAAAGGTTTTGCATTTAATTTTATTTTAAATAAATGGTCAGCAAATTAATTTGAATTAAAAATTAAATGATTTACACTACAATTAATTGTTTGAGGTATTTTTAAAATGTTTTTTAAAAGAAGTCTCTTACAGTATGCTCACCAAGGCTGAGTTAGTTTGATCAAAAATACGGTATAAACCTTAATATTGTAAAATAATACTTCAAATTTCAATAACTGTTTCTATTTTCATATATTTTAAAATGGTAAAGCAAAATTTTTCAGCAGTGGTAACTTTAGTCTTCAGTGCGACATTATGCTTCAGAAAACATTCTGATATGCAGATTTGGTACTTAGATAAACATTTATTATAATAATTTTTAAAATTAGTTGATTTTTCAAGGTTTTTAGATAATTCTTAAATGTATAAATGTTTTAGTATCAGAATGCAAAAGCAAATTAAAAGTGTAAATTTTTATGTAAGGCCCAGTCAAAGGCTCGTGCTGCTGTAATTAAAGAACAGTTGGAAAAGAAGAGAAGAGAAGCATATGAGAGAGAGAAGAAAGCATGGGAGGATCATGTATGTCTTTCTTTTTCAAACTTCCCCTCTTTAATTTTTTTCTCCTCATCTCTTATGTATTTTGTTGAATCTTTTCTTTTGTCTTATCTTTGTGACGAAGCAGCTTGTTGCACGAGGAGTGAAAGTTGCTGTTGGAGCTGTGGGCGGAGCTCCATCTTCTGTAGCCCCTGTCACTCAGCCATCTGACCCCACCCCTCAGGGAGATGCTTCCAAAGCCACACCCTCCTCTAGACCCACCACTCCAGCCATCTCCATGACTGCTGCTCTGAAGGATGTGGGCGCGGTTAGTCACCCATCACACTGATTAAATCACCTTTGCTGTATTTGTTTAAATGGCCATCCAATGCTTGTGTATTTTCTTTTTTTGTAGATTTCAACAGGACAGAGTTCTCCTATGAAAGAGGACTCCCTTCCAGCAGAAACTGCAGGTGTACAGGTTGGACATGTGTATTTGAATTTGTAAAATACCATTTAATAGAAGAGAGCCGTTAATTGAATAACTTTGACTATGAGACTATTTCTTTGTTGTTGTTGTTGTTTTTTTTTAAGAGTGACAAGAAGGAGATTCTTCGCAGACTTAATCAGAAGGTCCAGACCACTGAGGAAGATGATGTGAAAGATGACACACCTTGCAGCAGTGCACTATGCCCACCTCCTCAACAGATCCAGCCTTCTATCACAGAGGAAAGACCTCCTACAGCTGGTGATAGGAGGAAATGGGAAGCTGTTGCTCCACCCATATTGTCTGTAGCCGAACAAACTCTGGAGGAGACCTGTGCAACTCTGGCAGGTAGAAGCACAACAATCTCATCAATATGTTGTTGTTACTGCTGTAAAACCACATCTACAAACGTCTTTTTTTATAGTATATCTAAAATCAAAGCTGAGACTTTTTAAAACCTGCACAAATGGACCTTTAAAAAAACATGCATAAAAAATACCATACAATCTAAAAGAAATCTCCTTTTACAGAATTAATTCAAAACAAGCTGCTAATTTACTTATATTTATTCATTAAACAAATGCTTTGAAATTGATTTAGGAACAAATGTGTCACACATGAATTATAGGTTGACTATTTTTTTACTTTGTAATGTGCAGTGATCATCACATTTAATTTAAACATTAGTGTTTTGCATTTTAATAATGACATTAGACACAACTGAGAATGAAACTGAGAATTTTTACATCCTCACATTTAAGACCTCTTGCATTGCTAATTAAGGCTTTATTATACCATTTAATATATAAGACATTTTATTTAAATTTGATAAATCTGTATTTATGACATTAAAATTACTAACGACCAGTCACATCAGAACATACATAGTTTTATTAGCTTTGTGTGTGAGTTATGTGTGTCACATTAATTATACAATTCATATCTTTTAACACTATCCACATTCTCTTTGTTTTCCCTCTCTTGTCCTGTCTTAGTGTCTCAGGTGGCGTCTCCAGATACGAACGCTCCATCTGGTGGAGAGAGGAAGAAGTGGCAGACTGATGGTGCCCCTCCTCTGTCTGTGGCTCAGCAGACTCTGGAAGAAACTTGCATCACAACAGCAAATCAGCTAACAGGTTACCATCCTCATTCTGAAATTCTGTAGTTATGCGGTTTTTGCAACTGATTCAACACAATTTTTTTAAATCAAATTGATAGTTTGTGTTTGATTAAACACAGAACAGCGGAAAAACGTGGTGGTGTTATCTTAGCCTACTAAGAAAATGGGCTCAGGTTGCGTAGACTCACAGATACCAACCTAACAAGTGACTAAGTTTCTTGTAGCACATTTGCAAGAATCTAAAGAGAAGTGATTGTGCCCACAAGAATCAAAAATATTGCAGCATTGAAAAGCACCATCAGCTCTCATTACATCAGCATCACATTCATAGTACGTTCAATTATGAAGGCAACATTTAGGTGCGCTACAGTGAGAAACTGATGGCTACAGCAGGCTATGGTGCACATTAGAATAATCTGAACTTTTGTTTTTGCTAGTCGACTGAATAAAAGTAGCCAGTTAATTATACACATCCTTATTACATCCAGAGTGAATAGATTATGTATTAGAGAGTGTTTTGTTTTGTAACCATGGATGTTGTGTTGTGTTATATGCACTGGGACTCCAGACGCTCTATAGCAACTGGATTAATAAACAAGGCATTAGGTTATTTGCTAGATCTCTAGTATTCTGTGCCTGGAGAGCAAATCATGTTGTTTCCATCTATGTTATAAAATAGGTGGCTTATTTGAAATAACATCATTTTTAATTTTTCAAAGTTATTTGTAAATAACGTTTTGTAAACTTATTTATGAAAAAACAGCAGGTGAAGTTATTTGCATGGAAGATTGGCAAGGGGAGGGCCTAAGGAAGGCTTGGGGGCGGAGTCCAGACTCAAAGGTTCTGAAGGCGTTGGAAGAGGCAGAGCTCCAGCCCTTTACCCAGAAACTAGATCCTGCCAGCACCTGTGACCACACACTTACTGGTGAGTTTTTCATCTGTGTGATGTTTTCAGTCTTACAATAACTTCCTGTTAATACGGAGTTTCTGTTTGTGCTTTTTTTCCCCCAGAAAGCCTTAATCTCAATGAAGAGCCTTTAGAAGTCACTCATGAAACCAAACAAGTGCCTCTTCCTCAGCCATGCCAGCCTGCCATTGGCCTTGCCAAACAAGAAGTGACATGCCAGGAGAAAGTGCCAATCACAGCAGAGGTTAAAAGTCAGGAAGTAATCCCACCAACAACAGAAGAGATACAAAGAACTCCATCTGGAGAAACTGAGACAGAGGGTGAGAATAGTGTTACGCTAAAAATGAATGCAGTCTTTGGCAGATACCTTATCAGTGTGTAATTCATTGGTAGACCTTTTGTACTTGTTACTGCTTGTAAAGAACATTTTCTGTCCTTTCAGTGGTGGATGATATGGAGTCATTAGTTCTAGATGAAGCCTCTCATCAAACCTCAAAGCCACCCCCAGCAGATGTAATGCAAGCATGGACAAATGACACTCCAGTGTCTCCGTAAGCTCTTTTTCTCACAAAGTTTGACAGCTGGTAGTATTATTTTGGCATTAATATCTGTATATATGTTTAAATTAATACAGATTTTGTCAAACTACTTTCAAACCTGTGAAAGATTTTATTTGCGTTGTTATTGCAATGTTAGTATATCTTATCTATATCTACAGTGGGTACAAAAAGTTTTCAGACCCCCTTAAATTTTTGTTATATTGCTATTTTCTAAATTGATTTTTATTCCCTCATTAATGTACACGCAGCACCCCATATTGACAGAAAAACACAGATAATCTTATTTCTCACCATCTTGGGGTCCTTCAGGTGTTTTTTTTTAGCAAACTTCATGCAGGCTTTCATGTGTCTTGCACTGAGAAGAGGCTCTGTTGGGCCACTCTGCCATAAAGCCCTGACTCGTGGAGGGCTGCTGTGATGGTTAACTTTCTACAACATTCTCCCCTCTCCCGACTGCATCTCTGGAGCTCAGCCACAGTGATCTTTGGGTTCTTCTTTACCTCTCTCACCAAGGCTCTTCTCCCCAGATAGCTCAGTTTGGCCGGACGGCCAGCTCTAGGAGGGGTTCTGGTCGTCCCAAACGTCTTCCATTTAAGGATTATGGAGGCCACTGTGCTCTTTGGAACCTTAAGTCCAGCAGAAATTCTTTTGTAACCTTGGCCAGATCTGTGCCAAAGTTCCTTTGACCTCATGGTTCTCATTCGCTCTGACATGCATTGTGAGCTGTAAGGTCTTTTTTATATATATATATATATATATAACATTAACCTATGCAGCCGGCTCAGTACCCGAAACAGGTGAATCAATAATTCCAAAACAAAAACGATAGGATGTTGGACTTCCAAACCGATGCAAAGGTGGCAAGATTTTTATTTAGACATGTTATTGATGTTAGCTCTGTCACTGTCTCTTTTGGGTTAGCACCACCTTTCGTATCAATGCGCTTTGCGCGTTCACGGCAGTTACAGAAACACTGGGGGGAGGGGGGAGCTTGCTCTGTTTTCTTTGTATTTACGTGAAATGTTACCGAAAGTGACGTCAAACAGAATCGCATAGAGCACCTCTAATAGTATCAAATGTGTACTTGTAGTGTAATAAAATCAATGGCCACTTCATGTTAATGTAAAAAAGAGAATTTTTGTATGACTGACATATTAAGTACACTTTTAAAACATGTTTAAAATAATATTTCTATTTCATAATAGTGTGTAGTGCTTTTTCATATTTATTTTGGCATTCTGACTAACATGACAAGCACGTAAAGTTTTTAATTATTTATCATTTTAACTGTAGTGTGCAGTGATTTGTATTGTTTAAAACGCTGTATAAATAACTTGACATTTTCACAAGAATACCAAACTCTGCTGCTGGTATTTTTATTAAAAACATTTTTTTTTTTTTGTTGACAGTGCCAAATTCTCATCAAACACAATTTTAAAAAGCTCTATTATCAAATCTCTTATCACACTGACTGCAATCTGAGCAATGGTTTCTTTTGTGTCTGTCTTCCGTACAGCTCAATATCATGTCAAGCCCTTGATATGGTTGACTTGTGCCCCTTAACTCTGTTCTCAGTTATTGAACCCTGTAACTCTTTCAAAGTGATCCTTTACCTCTCAAGTCTTTTTGTTCAAGCTGGGTTTTAAAAGACAGCCTTTTCTTGGCAGCGTCTGAGTGGCTGTAGACTTCCTGATAATTGAACCATTACTGCCCCCTGCCATTTCCAAACACTTTCGTACTTTTCATGAAATCGTTGGATGAGTGCAGTTTTTTTGTTTTTTTTCATATACTGTATGTATGATAGGTCAGCATTAGTACTTCCTTTTGCGATTGCATGCAACAAATATGCTCATAAACATCCTGAGGTAGATTGTAAAGTTCTACAGACCTAAAACAGCAGGCTGCATTTACTTCAAGAAATAATTACCTTAGTTGCATAGTTGGGCTTATCAATGGCTTCATCTCCAATGAAGAAATCAAGGTCATCCACCCCTTTCATGAGACGTCTCTGTGCCTGATCTCCAACACTGGCTGTCTCTCTGATTGCAATGCCTAAAATAACAATGCTACAATCAGTTGATTATTGTAGAAATCGCAAAGCACATTTGAAAAAAATATGCTCAACACACATGTTTAACAGTATGCTTTGACAAATCAATAAGTGTTATGACATGTTGTTAACTGTCTCTGAGCCTACAGTATATAGAGGTTACAGCAGTGGTGAATAACAGCTTTAAATAGCGGCCCCTAAGGCAGAGTTTAATTAAATTCGTGATCCAAATATTACATCCTGGATCTGAGGGCTGGACATGTAGTATTAGTCTTCACTGATCTGCCCTGCTGCGCATTTAACAACTAAAACTGACAGGCAGCTCACAGGATGGCATGATGAACTGGGGCTCCGTGTTTCCTGCGTAACCAATCTTGGTGTACCTGGAGGCAAAGGACAGTATATCATCAACATGAATGAGATGAATGATTAAGGATGACTGTGGTTTAGTCTATTTGTTTATCATTTTTCAATCAGTATTTCCTGTCTTTCTATTTATCAAGCAACAGTAGTAGTTTATTATATACTGTAGCTATAACACATCTGATTAATGTCTCAACATGGCAGCCAAGTAAATCAAGACCAGCATAGTTTACAGTAGATGAAAAACATAAATCATAGCAAAAACCATTACAGGAATATTGCTTCCTATACACTAGGTTCTTAATTTTACAAGTAGATGTACTTCTGCATTAGTTTTTACTAGTGTATATATCCAACCCACATCCCAATTTATATATTCCTCATTTGTGAATTCATGCACCTGACCCTAGTCAGAACAGATAGGAAACATTTTAATACAGTTTATAAACAATAGTCAATAGTAATATGTTCTACGTTAAATTCATGTTTTCCTTGCAATCATATAAACATCTGTTATCTGTCACACATATAATAATAACACAAATATAATGATACTGATGCAAGCATTTAGTGAAGTTATAGTCTGCAACAGCAAATTCAATATTTGGCTTAAAGATTTGTTATCAGTTTGAATATCAGCCCAGTAGAAAATAAAACTGGATGATTATAAACGTGTAAACAAACTCACCCTGTCCCGCAGTCTATCACACACGCAGGGGGCCGCACTGCCATCACCAGCACTGGATACAAACAAATCCGCATGACACAACAATAACCACGTCATCGACACAGAACCCATTTCCAGGGTTGTTAGTTTTACCTTTATTGCGGTATGAATTATCCCTTGATTATAGCTTGCACCGTTACTTTGCGCGACTACTTCCCGAGTCAAAGGGAACGCAAAAAATAGACACATGCTGGATCCACTCGCACTACCTCATCATGGTCCACAGGGCTGACAGCGAAATTATGAATCCTACTACGGTGAAGGCATGAAGGCAAGTTTATTTATATTCATAAGCCAAGTCTTCGCCACATGAAGGCAGCAGAAGAAACGTCATGACGTAGTTAATAATCATGAGCCAAGCCTTCGCCACCACAAATATGAAAGGTTTGCTACTGGAAGATTTCTAAAGGAACGTCAACATGACGTATTTAATATTCACGACCTATACAAGTGCCATAGTAGGCTCCGTAATTTAATGAGTTGGCAAAGTGCTTGCAGACCGCAGAGCGCGTGACGCATTATCACTGTTTAACATTACTTTCTTACCTTCTTGGCAGAGGTTTGTGTTCATTTGGTCCAAGATTATATGGCGAATCGATGTGGAAATATCTCACACCTCTGATTGTTGGGGGCAAGGAAATACAGGTATAAAAACAATAGAAGTATGACTCCTTGTATATAAATGAATTATGTTATCAATGAAAATTAGGGCATTGAAGCCGATGATGAGTATTATTATTTATTATTTTTTTTTTGGTTTGTTTCCTCACTTTTTATTGTGTGTATTGTTGAACTGGCTGTATGTTAAATAAACACAAATACCTGCGAACATAAAGTCTTTACGTCCTATATAGAGTAAACTCTAGATGGCAGTCGGTCCTAATTTTACATTAGCGTATATAATTTATTAAGAATGAGTTTAACGTCTTTAGTCTATAGTGTTGAAGTTATACTGTTTAAATATGTTCTTTTTCCTTATTGTTCTCTATTGTGTTTTTTTTTTTATTTTTTTCCGAGAAGAAATGTAAAAGACATAGCAAATCGTTACACATCTCCGTCTTTAGTAATTAGATTATATTCTATAAGATACGCTGAATATAAAATAAAATGTTTTACATGAAATAAAAAAGATACATATGTTTTTGTGGTTTCAATAGCCTGCTGGACACTGTAGGACTTTTGTTTTGAAGTGTCGTCGAGCGCTTATTTACCAGGAAATGGAATTCTGAAATTATTGCGCGAAAATCAACGAAATGACAGCACGAGTTAGAATGGCTGAGAATGGTGCTCAGGTACATCGTACACATCGATTCGCTTTACAGCTTTAAGTAAACATACAATTACTTTATGAATTTAAATGTATGCTAACATCATGACCCGCTAAATGGAATGGTCTGTTACTGAATTTGTACATTACATTCAGATGATCATTAAACTACATTTTAGTCGAAGGGGTCAAACTGAGGTTCAGGCATTTATGCATTATGCTTAACGTTAAATGGACCTAAAATTGATAGTACCTTGCTTGCCGTTAACATCAGTGTTTGTGCTTTTGTAGTTGGTAAGCAGACTTGAAGGACGACAGTCACTGAGGGACATTGAACCCAATATATTCCCTGTCGACGGTGGTCCAGGTCAAGGTGAAACTAACCCTGCATGTATTAAACGGAGTTTGAATTTCAGTAACGTAACGTTAGTGCTTTAAGCTGTTGTCATGTTAATTAGGAGACTCAATTTGAAAATCATATTATGATAAATATATATATATATATATATTAAAAATCTATATTTTGGTTCATTAGAACATTCTTGGAGGTTACTGCGGTGTATAAAATGATAAAATTTGAGGTATAAATAGCCTACAGATTTTCACATGATGTGGTTGAAATCTGATATGATGCAATTTTTATGAAATCCCCATGTGTATGATAACGTCTCATTTGTAAGTTGCTTTGGGGGAGACAGTTCCTACTAAACAAATAAATCTAAATGTAAATCATATGGTTAATACATACTGAAAAATATATATTTTCTTATTTTCCATAGTATTAAACAAACTAAATGAAGAATTTTTTTGTGTGGTACCATTTGGTGCCACTATTGAAATAAGTAAGACACTTCAGCGTTAAATTCAAATATAACTCACAATTCCTCATCCCATTCATTTATGAATTCTGAATGAATAATGGTGCTTAATAGCCCAGACCATCTCTGTAGTTCTATTTTATCCACTTGTAAACAATCACTTTTTAAAGACATAAAAACAAAAAAATGTAAAGGGTATATTGCTGATTTTATTATATAGGACGTGTAAATATATTAAGGTTGTGTAATTACAAGAATTTTACCAAAACAAAAACAAAAAAAACTTAAGGGGACGGTACTGGAATTTTTATATTGTTGCCAGGTTTTTCCCACCAAAAATGTCACATATGCATCACTCTATTAAAGTCTAAAGTACACACTGATTCCAAAATTTTTGTATGTGTTATTTAAGTCCTTGCACAATGAGTCCAGAATGCTTGTATGCATTTTACAGTTGTTTTTTTTAAATTTGTCATCCTTTGCTATAAAACAGAAGGCATGCCACGGATACAAAAATGCAGAAAATTGAACCTAATCCAATTTTTTTTAGACAACAGAAGAACGTTTAAGAAGCAGTGTGTAAATAAGATTGCCACAACGTGAGGTCATATTTATTTTTTAATGTGCAAAAACTTTAGACAAGAATTTCAGACCTTAATTAGCTTCTGCATCCATACAGGTGACGTCGTAGAGTTTCATGGCTTGGAGGGCACGGGAAAGACAGAAGCCTTGTACCACCTCATCACCCGTTGCATCATGCCCTTCCAGAGTGGAGGTCTTGAGGTGGCGGTGGTCTTCATTGACACGGACTATCACTTTGACATGCTGCGCTTAGTGAGTGTTCTGGAGGCACGTTTGGCTGAAGACTCAAAAGAGGGTGACGGCTCTGAAAACGAACCTGAGGAAAGGATGCGCTCATGTCTGCGCAGGCTGTCTGTAGTGCACTGCAACAGCTCAGTACAGCTCCTCCTAAACCTACACTACCTCGAAAACAGCTTTTCCAGCCAGCCTTCCCTCGGCCTTTTGGTCATCGACAGCATTTCTTCCTTTTACTGGGTGGACCGATTCAATGGTGGCGAGAGCACTGTTTGTCAGGAGGCTAACCTTAGAAAGTGTGCTGAGTTTCTGGACAGACTCCGCAGAAACTATGGCATTGTGATTTTTGCCACTACTCATGCCATAATGAGGAACTACGGATCTGATCCAGGGGTGTCAGATGTACCCGGCTCATCATCATCATCTCGCAGGTGGAGGTCAGCTGATAGTTCTACGGACTTTGACAAGCCCTATCTGTGCAAAGCATGGCAGAGAATAGTAACTCACAGGATGCTGTTTACTAAAAGTCATGTGTCAAAAGACCACAAGCAGGTTTTCTCCACAGCATGTACCAGCATAATGACCAAAGGTGTCAAAAGATGCTCGTTTCATGTCATGGAGGACGGTATTAAATTTGTATGTGACAAGTGAGCATGTACTGAAAATCTCAGCACAGGGCATATTTGCTTTTGGGTTGTCCCACAATTAGGAGGGCTACTTAGTGGACCAAAAAACATTTCCAATTATTGTCTGTCTGTGTGATCAATGCAATACTTTTTCTGTTTTCTTTACTAAAGGAATAATTGCAGTGGACCCTTAAGACAGAAAACTATGTTGGTTTATGGTGTAGTTATTAGATTGACTAATGAACACCTTATTGTATTCACTCTCCTTGAAAAAAAAAGATTTAAACAAAGGCTTTTTTTTTTAAGTCACTTTTATTTACACACAGTAGCACTTTGTGCAATAGAGATTTTCAAAGTAGATTGGCGATTATAAGGAAAATAAGTGAATCAGTAATGCAGACATATGCGATCAATTACAATTCAGCCCTAAATAGCTGAGAATAGTGTTATTGATTCACTGCAGTTGAATAATGCAGATTATGAAACAACTTAAATTCTGTTAAACACAGCTCAAGACAGTAGTTCTGTTATTCTGCTCGAATCAATTAAATGACAGTATCAATGTTGCAAAATTGGAAATTTAGAAACAACTTTGACTAAGCTGTAAAGCAGCTGTAGAACAGACAATAGTGTCATTATTCAAATAAAGTAAAAAAAAAAAACTATCAAAAAGCCTAATGTCTGGTTTACAGGTTTGTTTATAAGAGGAAAAAAGGATGAGACGCAAAACACACATGTAACCAAAAGTGCAAAATCAAACAGTGGAAACACAGACACACAAGCTATTTTTGATCAAAATGTTAAATATTACAACCTTGTATGAAAAATTGCATAAGTAAGCATATTCGTTGACCATGGGCAGATCATCTGTGTGGCAAAAGCATTCAGTTCTCCTGTGATTTAACAATAGACTGTAAAAAAAAATTAACTTAATTTTTAACTTAAACGGAGCTCTACTTTTATCCGACAGCGATGGCGGGCGCTCAAATATGGACATATCAGGTGCATCCGGCTGTATACTCCTGGTTGTGATTATAAAAGCGACAGATCTTCAGGGCTCCCATTCTCCCACATATATGTAAGAATGCACTATTAAGGAAAAGGGGAAAAAAGAATAGGACGATATTTACAACACAGTACATTTACAATACAACAATTTGAAAATCTGGAATCTGAGGGTACCAAAAAAAATTAAATAAATACTGAGAAAATTAGTTGGCCAAATTACGTGCTTAGAAATGCATATTACTATATAAATTATGGTTAAAATTGTTTAAATATACTAATAAAAGTTTTTGTGGTTCAGTTATCATATATATTAATGTTATGATATATATATATGTACAGTAACTGAAGTCTACAATTTGCAGCAAAAATTAATCTTGATTTTATCGAGTGGTTATTTTCGGACGTAGTAGTAAACAGTAGGGGGCGTTTTCCCCAACTTTACCCCATACGATTCCTTTAGGAATATCAGTCACAGCATGTTTCATATGATGGACAATAATAATATTTAAAAAACGTGACATAAACCAGGACCCCTAGGTAATTCTATGATATTAGTTGTAGATTTTTTTTCCTTCCCAAGACTACCCATTACGTTCCCACCAATTATGAGACAAGTGTCTCGTCAGACTGAAGCCCTGTACATCCTCTCATTAACCAGTGGGGTGCTTTAAAAAGAATTCTCTGTGAATTGAGTGAATACAACACAATTTGCATTTAGCATTAGCACTTCATCAGAGTGATTAGGCCACAAATGGGTTGTTTTTATTCAGGAAAAACTAGGGGGGACTTTATTTATTAAAGTGGCTTAAGAATGTTATTGTCATATTATTTTTATCCACGTTAGCGCAAGAAAACAAACTATTAAGAATATGTAATAAAAAGTAAGCGCTTAAAAATCCCCGAAGTGCTGGTTATTGAGAATAACCAATTTTGTTGTTAAACACTGAGGACACCCTTTTGTAACCAGTCCCATGCTCAAGCTCTCTCACACACAGCGTGGATCATTCAGTGAGCGGGAAAGAGGAAACGTGTCGAAGCAGCGCGATGAAAGCATCAGTGAGACACTGTCTTTCAAACACTGGTGCTTCTTTCAGGCCAAGAAGCTCATTTCCTCTTGCACCTGGACTGCTTTGGACATCTTCCATAGACTCCTTGACCTTTAATGAGCCTCTTTTTTTGTTTGGAAAAAACACATAATTACCAATGTACTTATGAAAAACTTATTTTATCTTTGGCTTATTTATAGTTGCAATTAAAGTTGGAATAGTGTGCATTTATTTGATAATGTGTTGAATTTGTCTACATTGCTGTTAAAGAAAAACAATCTTTTAAAGAAAAAAAAATTAAATTGGAAAATGGTGAGCTTGTGATAATTACTTCACAATAGCATGTAAATGTTTAGTGTCTCTCTTTTTTATTTTGCCACAATCTTCATTGTATGCAGATATTTTTTGTGTGACTTCTCTGTTGTTGTCAAATGCGTATTAACATAAAGTATGTAATCAGAATAGTGGTGCAAAGAAAGAAAGAAATGCTCTTGAAACTTTACATATTGTAATAAATGTATCGGATATGCAGACTATTAACAAAAATAAATAAAAACTTGTAGCTTACTGAAACAAACAAAGAAAAACAAACAGATAGTAGTATTTGATGTTTAGTGTTCAATAATGCTAAATTAAGAAAAAGAATGTAATAGCAAAAATATTTCCTGAAAGATGATGAAAGACTCTTGCGTTAAGTAATAGTGCCTTTGTACGCCGATAGGCGACACGGACACAATCCAGCTCAATTTCTAGAGTCTACTTCCGCGTTTTACCGTCGACCGCTGACGACTGAGAAGACTTTTTACCTTGAGTATGTCCCTATGTATCGCTCCGCTGGGTCAGTGAGACTTTTTAAAAATATCTCCACGTAGTTTTTAAGCGAAATAACTTGTATCTTTAGCACATCATACGTCATATATTCGGTTTGTAGATGTTCCGTACGAGTTAGGCGCAATTTAAAACGGTAACACTGTCTTAAACGTTAAAGCGGGTCTATTTGTCCGTTGCAGTGACAGGCAGTGTTTCAGTCTCTCTTAAACATGGCCACCATGATGGAGTAAACGCTACAACTTTAAAATTCATATAATCGAGGAAAACTATGCTCCTTTAACCCAAATGAGGAATGTTTCGACCTGAAATATCGTACCAAACGCCTAATCCACATGAGAGCTTTGGGAAAAGTTTCTTCTTGGATTACATTCTGAATTAAGTTGGCTGGAAGCTGGAAAGGAAAAAAGAGAATTGCATCAATTCCGTAAGCATTAGCTACTCTTCATCATTCCTTACGCTTTGCGCTGTATCTGTTTGTTTATATGTTGGTGTTTGTAGTTAATGTTTTGATGAAACGTGCGATATTTTGATGTTTGAAGTGAAACGCAAGTGTTGTTTTGGTTTTCATCGGAAAGTGGCGATAGTTGCCGCCTGTGTGAGTGCGAAGAGTAACATTGAAACACTCTAATGACAGATTGTTATAAAGTCTGAGAGCGCGCATATATCATTCCGCGGCTATACGTCTTGGTTTGATCGAGGTCTTTAACTAATAACAGATTACTCCCTAGCCTTGAGATAAACGAAAGTATGGCATTTTGTATAAGACTGTAAAGGACAACGAGGAAGTAACGAGAGAAATATCTATCTGGGTTATAAAATAAGTTTGTATGTCGCTGGTTTCAGTCCAGAAGAGTATGTGTGGCCCGATGTTGTTTAGTAAACGTCACACCGACGTTTGGTGGCAGAAAGTTGTTTTGTTTTCACATTAGTCCAGCCATCTTACTCGAGTCAAGTTAAAAGCTACAACTAGTTTCCCTCAACCAAGACTTTGTCCTCGGGGCTAACCTGCTGCTTTAAAATGCTGATTGCATAACTAGGGGTTCTAAATTCCTTAGTTGTCGGAGTTTTAATCAAGTTATTACGAAATAATATAGATAAGCTTTTACGGCTTGTAAGGGTTAGCTGACATGACATGCAGTGTGACGTGTTATACGGCGTCGATAACCACTATATTTCATTATTAATTGTTGAACATTTTTATGAGCTTATATTTGTTGAGGGCTATATGCTTTGGGGTTGCTTTCCTTAAAATAATAATTTTTATTTTATTCAGTTATATATTTATAAATTAAGTAACCTTTTTATACGTAATATCAATTTATTGTTTTCTTAAATATTGCAAATAAGGTTGTATTTGTATCATCCACCCGAAGACTCTTTAAGACTAAGACTTTTAGACTTTCTTTGGAAAGGCATACTATTTACTATGCACTGTATTTATATTGTCTATATGAAAGGAATACCTAGATGGCTTTATTGTTACTGCATATTTTGGCAGAGCACAATATTTGAAAAACTGTATGACAGAATGCACCTGACCTTTCATTTCCAGTGTGATTTATTTATTTTATTTGAATCTTTTTAGATCTTTTCGTCACTCATATTGACCAGACTACCTAATATCTACAGTTAAGATATCTATATCTATATATATCTATATATCTCT
>JAUCMT010000056.1:10146155-10167152 GCA_032357475.1 Enteromius thamalakanensis
ACCAGCGGGCATTCTATACATTGCCTAGGCATTCTATAGAATGCCGGCATTTCACACATTGCCGGTAACATATACAACAATTTCCTTTTAGGATGGAAAGTTGCCACCACAGATTGCAAGGCCCAATCCCCCTAACTTTGGACCAGGCTTTGTCAGTAAGTGTTTGTATTATTATTATTCAATATTTTCCAATGATTTGTTCGTCAGTAAGTGTTATTTTGTCATTTTAATAATTGTAAAAGTAAATCAGTTGAGGCAGGTCTTACATTTATTTTTGTTTTCCAGATGATTCACAGAAAAAACAATATGAGGAGTGGCTTCAGGAAACTCAACAGCTTCTTCAAATGCAACAGAAGTTTTTAGAGGACCAGATTGGGGCCCACAGAAAATCTAAAAAGGCACTCTCTGCAAAACAGCGCACTGCTAAAAAAGCTGGACGGGAGTTTCCAGAGGAAGATGCAGAACAGCTGAAGCATGTGACTGAACAGCAAAGTGTGGTTCAAAAGCAATTAGAACAGGTAATATAGTTATTTTAAAAAGGATAATTATTAAAATACAACATTGGTTTAAATAGTTTAAACCATGTTTAAATTGTAAGAAAACTTAAAAGTGGCTTTAATTTTTCTAATTGCCTTTTTTTTGTCAATCAAGTTGGGAGTGGTACATTTTGGGGCAACTAGTAAAATTTTTATTTTATTTGAAGAGCCCGTTGCACACATGCCTAACAAAGTAGACAAACTGTCACTGCACAGTAAAAAGAATGTGCCTGTTAAAGCAGAAACCTTTTTTAGATGGCTTTATTGGGATGGATCCTGCAGGGATCATATTACTTGCCCATTTTCTCCACTGTTGTTTTAATTTTGTATTGTATTTTCTTTTCTTTTTTTCTTTTTTTTATAGAAATTGAAATAAAAGCTGGAAAACATGTGTTTAGTGATAACATGCATTACACTAAATTAAAAGCATCTGTTCTGCTCCACACAGCCAGAGTAGTGCAGTGACCATATGCTAAATATCAAAACTTAATATTTATCAAGAAAATATTTAATATTAATAATAAATATTAAACATTCTGTTGTCAATTACCGACCCTCATGTCGTTCCATCTCGTTCATCTTCAGAACACAAATTAAGATATTTTTGATGTTTCCAAAGAGTCATATGTTCCTTCACAGACAGCAATACAACTGAAATGATCCCAGGTCCAGAAAGTTTGTAAAAACACTGGTTAAAAAAAAAAAGTTCATGTGACATCAGTGGATTAACTACCGTTTTGTGATGATAGGAGAATACTGTAGGAGTATACTATAGGAGAATGATAGGAGAATACAATGTTTTTGCTATGTTTCTGGATCTGGATAATTTCAGTTGTATTGCTGTCTATGGAGGTACAGATATTATCAAAAACATCTTCAATTGTGTTTTCCGGAGGTGCTATGGGTTTAGAATGACATGAGGGTAAGTAATTAATGACAAAATTGTCATTTTTGGGTGAACTATCCATTTAAAATATGTAAATGCATATTTTGCCATCACAGTTATGTACTGTAAACTGATCATAAACAAAGCCCAGAGACTTCCTACTAGTGTCCCGTATTCACAATCCAAATTTAGATCTTAAAATCTAGCATGGTTTTATCTTGCCTAGAAGTAGAAGATTTGCTGTTCAACAGGTCCTGAGTTCATTCACAAATATCCTGTAAGATGTGCTACCTTTATACAGAGTATGCTTGATTTTGAATTTGAAAGTGAACAGCAAGCACTCATTCAAAAGCAATTTACATACCTTACTTATTGATAGCAGCTCCCTGATGTTTTTTGTCAATGGTGTGGTAAGAAAGTGCACATAGTGCCTCATTTGCAACCTGGAATTCGGTCATATTTTTTCTGAATAATACAAACAACATTATATCTATTGTTCACAATTATTTCTCTCTCCATTTCTCATTTAGATACGGAAGCAACAGAAAGAACATGCTGAGCTCATTGAGGAATATCGTGTAAAGCAGCAACAACAGCAACAGTGCCTCCAACCTGGTGTAATGGGTCCAATGAAGGCCATGCCAGGAATACCAGGACAGGCTCCTGGAATGATGCCTGTTGGACCTCCAATAGGACAGCCTATGATGAGTTCTATGTTGCAGATTCAACAACCCCACTTTGGTAAGCCTACTCGCATGCCCAGTGGGCCAGGTTGGCATCCTAGTCCTGCTGGACCAATGGTTGGACCCAGGATGCCACCTCACTTAACCCCTCAAATGCCACTGCCTAACCCCACTCAGCCTCTTCAGGCACCCCCACCTCCCCCTATGGTTCCAGGAGGCAAAACTGGACAGCCTGGCCCTGTAGCTGGAAGTAATGGTGGAGGATCAACTAGTAGTGCCCCTCATGTAAAGTTTGATGATAATAATCCTTTTAGTGAAGGCTTCCAGGAGCGGGAGCGCAGAGAGCGCCTCCGAGAGCAGCAAGAAAAACAGAGAGTGCAGCTCATGCAGGAAGTGGAGAGACAAAGGGCTTTGCAGAGGTTAGAGCTGGAGCAGCAGGGCTTGGGTCTTGGCCCTGACAACAGTGGTGGTGGTATTGCCCAGATGCCCTTCTATAATTCTGAACTATCACAGGAATTCATGCCGACACCCAGACCTCAACAGCAACAACAGCAAATGGGCCCAGTGTTCCCTCAACAGGGAAATATGCCATTAGACTTTGTAGGTCAAGGTCCAGTCTTTTTGCAAGGTGGTGAGCGCAGGCCTATGCCTGGGAATGGCTCCTTTGGCCCAGATATGGGTCCTAATTTTCAACCAAGGAATCCCATGATGCAAGGTTTCTTCTCAGGTCAGCCACGTCCACCTGGATTTGGAGGGCATGGAATGCCCCCCGGCAGTGGAGGTGAAGCTTCCTCATTTGGTATGGACTCCACAACCCCTTTACCTCCTAATTTCCCTGGGTCAGGACAGTCTCTCATTCAACTCTACTCCAACATTATCCCTGAAGAGAAGGGCAAAAAGAAAAGAAGTCGAAAGAAGAAGCTGGATGATGATGCAGATTCAGTCAGAACTCCTTCTACACCACATTCTGACATTACTGCCCCACTTACACCATGTGTATCAGACACTTCTTCAACCCCTACACGTAATGTTGCCATCATGGGGGACCAGGACACTTTAGAGTTTTCCAACCCCGTAAGTTCTATGACTGGCCAGCCACCATCCTCGGAGCTGGAGAACTCACTCCCTGGAGGTACTCTAATTCGGCGACAATCCAGCGTAGGCTCTGAGGCAGAGCGAGGCCTACTTCATGATATCAAGCTGGAAAAGTTAGAAGCCAGTGTGTGCCAGAAGGCTGAAGGAGAGGCAGTGACTGGGAAAAGTACAGGAGAAATTGGTATAGTAAAGACAGAAGAGGGCAATGAGATAATCACACCCAGCTCACCATCCCAGAGTCCAGCTCAGAGCACCCAAGTGGACACTGGAAATGAGCTACTCAAACACCTTCTGAAGAACAAGAAAACGCCTCCTCATTTCTCAACACCTCTCATGCATCAGATGTCCAATGACAGTATGCGATCAGAGGATGAGGGGCTAACAGACAGCAAAGGCTCTTTAAGACTGGACAGCACAGATTCTTTGGTAAGAACTACCTCACAAAAAAATCATAATCTGGAACATGTAAAGGCTTTTGTGAATGTAGATAGATGAGATTACTTGAAATTATCTTTTCACATTTGATTCTATTTTTGTTGACTGGTAATGTAGTATGTCAATAAAATAGAATTTACAGAATGTACAGAAGTACCGGATTTTGAAATTAAGTGACATTTGATTGATGTTCATTAGATAGTCTGCCTTGTCTTCTTGGATCTAAAAGAGATGTTTTTTGTCTATAGTGTGGCTTAAATAGCCACTTGACAGGCAATCTAGATTTGGAGCCCTCTGTGCCAGGGCAGTGCAAAAGAAAACAACGCAACAAGCGGACACCAAAGAATGGGGCTGAAAAACCACCGTCACGTTGGAAGAAGAGGAAGAAGGTTGATGAAGAGAGACAGGCAGTGTACACCAACACAGACACACTGATGACTCAGCTTAAGCAGGTAAATACCTACTACTATGCCCAGAATCTATCTGAAGATGAAATTATTACTTAATTCTAGACTAGTATTGACATGAAATCTATATACATCTAATATATATATATACATGTGATGTGTAGACTAATTTATCATTAAGGTCAACTCTGGAATGTAGTTTAATTAGGGCTTATGCAGTGTGTAACATGTCTGTAACATTACAACAGTGTGTAACATTATGTCTATTTACAAAAACAATGAGATGCTAGCATTTAATGTGGACATCATCATTTACATGTTGTTTTGCTCAAATCATGTGTCCTCCATTCTCATCCTTACAGCAGCTGTCTATGCTGCCCCTGATGGAGCCTTTGATTGGGGTAAACTTTGCACATTTTCCCCCATATGGCAGTGGGCAGCTGGATGGAGAGAACAGGCTCTCTGGAACTTTTGGAAGTGCATCACTGGATGGTGTATCTGATTACTACTCACAACTCATCTATAAGGTTGGGCTTTTAGTGTAATCATGGTAAATTATTGTTAAATTCATGGTAGAGATTTGTTTTCATTTGTGTTTTTTTTTTTTTTTTGGTCTTGCAGCAAAACAATCTTAGCAATCCTCCAACACCTCCTGCCTCACTGCCCCCCACACCACCACCTGTAGCCAAGCAGAAGTTGTTAAATGGTTTTGCCACTACGGAAGAACTGGCCAGGAAGGCAGAAGTTTTGGGTAAGCATGAGCGTGTTGGTGTATTCTTAATGGCAATGTCAGTTCCAATCCCATTGTTTTATAACAGATTTAGACAGAATGTACAAAATGGCTCTCATGAAGGTAACCATGGAGAAGCCAATCGTTTCTGAAGCCTAACCCTAACCCTCTTTCAGTGAAAATAAAATGTAGACCCATGCACACACACATATTAGGGAATAGCACTGGGGAAAAAATTTTCAAAAAAAATTTCAGTTACACTTTTACACTTTTTACACACAATGTTTCAAATCACAGCTGTAATATGGCATATTAAAGTGTAGGTTTTTCATAAATATTAATATTATAGATTAGCTTCTTTTTTTTCATCAGTATTTATTTGTAATTATGTCTCAGTTTCTAAAAGCTTGGGTCAGAAGCAGCTCACTACTCCATTTAAAGCTGAAGATGACCTGCTGGGACACACCATCACTCATGGCCCAAAGACTGTAGATGTTCCTGCTTCACTTCCTACTCCACCCCACAATAACCAGGAGGAACTGCGGTAGGTTTTCAGCTCTGTTTTCAAACTTTTTTTTTTTCTCATGTTGCCAAATGTTTGGCCGTTTAACGTGAAGGCAAAAGTTTATTCTGGCCAAGAGTCCCCACTTAAATAAGCATATGTGATCAATCACATCAAGTTGCAATATGTATGAGATCACTTTCTGTAACAGGGGTCAGGAGCATTGTGTCGACAGGGACACTCCAGACAGTTATGTCCCATCATCCTCTCCTGAGAGTGTGGTTGGCATGGAGATCAGCCGTTATCCAGATCTCTCTGGAATTAAAGAGGAACCACCATCCCCCGCTGTCTCTCCGGTCATCCCCATACTCTGCAGCACCAGTGGTAAAGGTAATCTGAAGATACTAATAAGAAAGACTAGTAAAAAAGCCTGCTGAGATACTGTAGCATATTAAGACATTTTGTTTGACTTCGATGCGAATGCTGTTTTAGAGTAATAACAGGTTAGACAAAAATAGAAGATGATGAGGTAAAACTAATATAATGTGTTGGCATCTGTCTTCTGTATCCACACGTAGAAGGTAGACTTAATATTGTATAACAGTTCCAGCCCCCTTTTTAGGGATGCTGGTTTGGAAGCATTTTCCAGTAGGGATATTTAAAAGTCTTATAGCGATAAGCCAAAAACCAAGCCAACCAGCTATAACAAAGGTAGCAAACTTTTATTTAAATCAAAAATCTGAAATAAAGACAAAGATAGAAGACTGTGTACATTGTCCCATTTGCTACAGGTGTGTCTTCATCAGTTGTGGTTAAAATATATATTTCCCTATAGAGAAAATTTATAGTTTTTACTTCCAGAACCTGATTGTTGCACTCTTATGCTTTACCCTTTGGCACCGGAATCACAACCACACTAATGTTTTGTACAACAGCATAATTGATTGTGTAAAAACTGTTTAAATATTCAATACAGTAAAATGTTTTAAAAACATAAATGTGCAACTTGTTTTGCCTGTAGGTTCTGAGGCCAGGCAGTGGGAAGTCAAGACAGAGCCACCAAGCAGTTTCTTTGCATCGCAATTTGAACAGCTCTCTACATGCTCACAAACTGACCTTGTATCTGTATCTGTTACCCTGAACCCAGTTGCAGCACAAGTGAGTGTCTGTGGTTATATTTTCCTTTCTCTAGCAAAAATGACTTGTTCAAAGCAAGAAGGATTACCTCTGACCATATGTCTGCTTATTTCCCAGAACATTCATGGAGTTGTGTCAGCACTGGCGAACATGCTTTTTGTGCCCATCCCTGGGAACTTAGAGGTGATTCGCTCACCAGGCCCAGAGCACCGCAGCTCAATAGACATGTTGAGTGGACTTAAGGTACCCCCTCAAACTGCCCTGTTCCAGCAACAACCTGGTATGAGGTTCCACAGACCGCCAGGTGCTCCACTGGCACACCAGGTCTTCAGGGATGGTGAGTGTATGTAAACAAGACAGACACTCATTTCACTCACGTAAACACTTCTGCAGATGCAGTTTTCTTAGGTTATCTGTGGTATTTCAAATACATATTCATGTTTTTAAAAAAATAATTGAGCTATGATTCATTTGCTAAATGAGTGATATACATTAGTCAATAGTGGATCAAATAAAATCACGAAAAGTTGTCCTAAGATACGAACATATTTTGGTTTTAGTTTTTAGGAAACTTTGTTGAAAGGTTTTGATCCACTTCAAATGTTGTATGCTGTTTAGCGGATTGGTTGAAATACTTTGATGGACGTAATCTGTCAAAAATAGAGCCCATAGACTGGTTTTCATTTATACTTCTGGATCGTTGTCTGCGTCGACATGCGGTAAACACACGGACTGCTTGTCTGCAGTCTTCACAGGCATATTGCTGGTGTAACCCACATTACCACGACAAAACAGTAGATGGTGAATTTTTTTTCAGTTTCCACAAGGATGTATACCACGACAGATCAACATTGTTTGTCAAAGACAACTACTACTATGCTATGTATAATAAATAAGACACTTGTTCTTTGCTTTGTTTTATTTTAAATAAAAAGGTGTAACATTAAACTGTATTACAGTGCTCTTAACACACACAAATCTCAAGTACAGAGAGAGGGAGGGGTTCAAGCAGACCAATCACAGCTCTTGCGGTCCATGTAGAATTGATTTACTGTGACATTCTTGGAGAGGTGCATGTCAGGCTACGCTATAGCACAACCTACGGCATAGTTTCATCGCAGAAGTATAAATCAGCCTTAAGTTTTATTCCAACTGCATGTTTTATAGGTTTGATTTATGTTTTTTTTATTGCAGGTTCATTTCTGGTCAGACCAGACTATCATTTGGGTGGAAGCAGTCAAGGGCCTAAACCCCAGTGGTGCTGCAATTGCAGGGTGGTGGTTCTTGGAAATGGCGTTCGGAAGTCCACCAAAGACCTGCCAATAAATAAACAGGTATAAAAAAAAAAAAAGAATGCTACCAATTTACCCATCCTAGATGACTATCATATAAAGCATATGTATTCTAGTTTCTCATGGATGCCTCGTTGAGTCATTAGATCTCACATAACTGCCTAAGGGCTTCGTGTTTGCTCAGTCAGTTGGTGTGGGTCTAGACTACATCCTCTGAACATAGCACTGAAGAAGGCTGAAGCCAAAGGCCACGGAGCACTTGAAAATGTTCAACCCCCTCAAAGTCCCTCAAGGAGGCACAGAATAGCGCTCCAATTATGCTAATCCAGTCCCTGGTGGGAAGTGAAAATCCACCCTGCTGCAGTCACTGGGTTAACTGACATTACCCAAGGGATTGCGTGTACCAAGGCACGTTTTGTGAGATACCCAAGTTCAAAAACAGTTAAGCCCATTTCAGGTCATTTAAATCATGGGACACCTTTGATGTCTTTCACCCTTTCCTTTTAATAGTATGCAAATCTAATTCCTTGTGGCATCAACAAAGGTTTCCAACATATGCAAGCTTTGATCTCGTGCCAGTGAGGCACTTCGATCTAATGATACTTTGTGACAGTAGATAGGAAATGGCATGCCCTGTTCCGCCCCGCCCCCCATTTTACAGTTTCTGCCCAGGGTCAGCCTGATCTTACAGATGTTCTTTCTGCAGAGCCATGGAGGAGCTGAGGGGTCCCTTGTCTTCTGCAGCCATAATTGCTTTGTTCTCTATTCAAAGGCCATGCAGAATAAATTGATAGATGACAAGGTAAGTAGAAACCACCACAAATTAGGTTAGAAATTCTGAAAAGTATTACCACCAACTTGTGTTGTGCTTTTACACTAAAAGTGTGAGATATGCTGCTCTATTTAAAATAATTTTAAGTCTTGTTTAGTAACTACCATAAATCCTCAATTGATTATCAAGAGACCATTGCAAATCATTACAAATTAAATTTAACATGCAAAAAGTATTTTCACTGTTCATTTTAAAACATCACCCTGATACTTTGTTACTTTGCTAAATGGTCTCATCAGTATTTTTTATGTAACTGAAGTGCCACTGGTGCTATTTTCTTTAAGAGAACAGTCTTTTTGCCCAAAAAAGTCAGACTAAATTTCTTTGTCTCTTGTTCTCACAGTCAAACTTGCCTCCAACATCTGAATCTGAAGACAAGCAGAATCATACGAAGGTGCTTCATCAATACAATAACAATATATCAGATCTTGATGTGCACTGTTTGGCCCAGCTGCAACCTAAACAGTCTCCACCTTCAACTCCGTTAATATCCTTCCCCACAATTACTTCCGAGACATTTAGAGGAGATAGCAAGTCTGATACACTAAAGTACACAGTCAAGTTAAAGCCTCGACCACGAGCGGTACACAACGGTGGGGATGACCCTCGGTATTTAATAGGAAAGCGTTTTAAGGCTCTACGTTGGAGAAAGTGGAGTGTTCATATTGTGGTGCCTAAGGGTAATTACCACCTGCCAGAGGAGGAAGAGGTTGATGAACTACTGAAAAGACTGGGGGCTTCTCTTAGGCCTGAGCCCATGCCCAGAGACTTGCGCCGCTGCTGCTTCTGTCACGAAGAAGGTGACGGGCGCACTGATGGACCGGCTCGTCTGCTAAACCTTGATCTGGACTTATGGGTTCACCTTAACTGTGCCCTGTGGTCTACTGAAGTTTACGAGACCCAGGCTGGTGCACTCATAAACGTAGAGCTGGCCCTGAGGAGGGGCCTATCGGTGCGCTGTGCGTACTGTCAGCAAACAGGCGCCACAAGTGGCTGCCACCGCTTGCGTTGCACTAATGCGTACCACTTCACTTGCGCCCTTAAAGCACAGTGCATGTTCTTCAAAGACAAGACTATGCTGTGCCACCTTCACAGACCCAGAGGAGCTAGTTTAATAGGATGTGGGCTGGCAGGAAGCGAGCATGAGCTCCGCTGCTTTGCAGTGTTTCGCAGGGTCTACGTTCAGAGGGACGAGGCTCGGCAGATCGCCAGCATCATCCAGAGGGGTGACCGGCAGCACACCTTCCGTGTAGGCAGCTTGGTATTCCATGCAGTCGGTCAGCTGCTGCCTCAGCAGATGCAGGCCTTCCACTCAATGTCTGCTATTTTTCCTGTGGGCTACGAAGCCAGCCGGATCTACTGGAGCATGCGTCATGGCAATCGTCGGTGCCACTACGTGTGTTCTATTGATGAGAAAGACAGCGAACCTGAGTTTATCATCCGAGTGGTGGAGCAGGGTTACGATGACTTGATTCTTACTGGATCCTCGCCAAAAAGTAAGTAGTTGCACCTTATGGCATTTACACTGTTAACTACTTCTGAGTTATTGTTTTCCCAGAGGTATCTGGTACAGATATAGCTACTAGTGTATAAACAATAGTGAAAGTGTATGACAAAAAAAGTGAAGGACAACAATGCGTAAGAATAGATATAAAATTTTTAGGCTTGTAGATAAGATGACCATATTTTGTCGTCACGTTTTTTTGAGAAAACAATATCGTTTTGAATTCTACTGTTGTTTTCTGGAAGGGAACTATATTAGAATTTCCTCATGTTGTGGTACAGGTGTGTGGGATAAAGTTCTGGAGCCCGTGGCTGAGAGAAGGAATGAGACGGGGTCTCTGAAGCTCTTCCCAGTTTACCTGAAGGGGGAGGATCTGTTTGGACTTACTGTATCTGCTGTTACCAGGATTGTAGAATCTGTAAGTTTAGTAATCTGTAAATCATACTTTGAAGCAGTTATTGACTAACGAATGCTCAGGGCTGCATTTCTCAAAAGCATCACAAGCTTAAGTAAAATGAAGACTTATTTAAATCAATGGAGCTACTATCAACTTAGATCAAAGCTAATTTGAAAAGCTAATTCGATTTTTAAAAGCACAAATGGACCACCTTCTTTTAAATTCTCATTGTTGAGTGGATGTCTACATCTTAATTTGTAGATCTGTTCCAGTACCCAGTAATCTTCGCACATGACTTCTTTTATGTTTACATAATATATCTCCGGTATTAAGTTTACACGAACACTGAACAAGTGCAAGTGTGCACCTTAAAAATTCTCAAACTTTTTAGAGCTTTATTCACATATATATTTTAATTTTTGTAAACGTTTATTTCTTCGTAATTGTAAATCTTTGCTTTTAGCTTCCTGGAGTTGAAGCGTGTGAGCAGTACACGTTCCGTTATGGCCGTAACCCACTGATGCAGCTGCCCTTGGCCATCAACCCTTCTGGATGTGCCCGCTCTGAACCAAAAGCTTGCACACATGTCAAGAGGTTCGTGTTAAGGTATTCTGTATAATTTAAATAGTCTTTTCCGTCCATGTTTGTATTGGATTTCCTGCTTTCCCTGTGGTCTGTGAGTGAACATCTATTCATGTCCTGGTTTACCCTGTGAGCTTGGTTTAATGTGAGTTAACATGGCTCTCAATCAGTTATTAAGCATCTATTTTAATATGAAAAAGGGGACATTAAGCGATGACAATTGGTTTATTTTGTTGGACATGGTTTATTTGGTTTATAGTTGGACATGGACAAAACGCCATGCAATTTAGTGAAATCGAGAACAGTTGTTTCAGTGATTCAAACCAACAGGTTATCAAAAAGAACCCGGCTTATTACTGGAGTTTGTGAAATCAGCCTACATTGTTCCTGTTCGCATGTTTGTGCATACATCTTGTTTGTTTAATGTTGTTGTCTTATTTTCATTGCGATCTTTTCCTCTCATTTAAAATGACTAATGATTAATTTGTGGTTCTTATTTTTTTTCTTATGCAGGCCTCATACTCTCACCAGCGGTAGCTCTTCTAAGACCCTGCAGAGCACTGGGAACCTGGCTGAGATGGGTATTGCCCCATACAGCAAGCAGTTTGTCCATTCCAAGTCCTCTCAGTACCGTCGGATGAAGGCTGAGTGGAAGTCCAACGTCTACCTGGCTCGCTCACGCATACAGGTAGAATGATCATTATGGCTTTAGAGTATTAGAGAAAATAATGATCTCATAGGATGTAGTAGCTTAAAAGACAATGTTTGGAATAGCATGAATATTAGCATAACTACTTATATCAAACACACACACACACACACAGGTTATACTATATACTTGACCTATACAATTGAGCTATTGGATGTGACTATGTTCTACATACAAAAGTACATTATGTTGTTCCCATAATACAGTGCACTTAACTCCTTGTATTTTCAGCGTTGTTAGTTTTTTTTTGCATTATTTTACATGCTACATGAAGAGGTCATGGTACAATGCCATAGCATGCTGCCATTTAAAATGTTTATTGTGCAGTGCCTACTTGTTGCATTTAAATACAGTAAGCAGTAATATAATAATAAATAAGTTAGGTAGTATTCTGTTTTGAACAGTCTTTTGCCCCGTTTACACTTGTGCATTTTCGTTTAAAAAGGAATAACTTTTGCTACGGTTCTGGCTATCCAGCATGTTCAAGGTTGAAAACAGAACATAGACACATAGAAATGAGTTAGATTTTAGATTTGAGTTAGAAGTAGATTTCTCATTTGATTGTCCCAAGCACACAATCTAAATAAGGAATCTGCAGTAAAGTATACCTGCATGAATGGTCATGTGACATGCATTTTAGGTTGTGTTTTAAAACCAAAGCACACCAGTGTAAATGTGGCCTTTTTCTGTCTTGACTTAAAGCTGTAGTAATTTGAGATTTGCATTATTTTAATTTAGGGTTTAGGGCTGTACGCTGCTAGGGATATTGAGAAGTACACCATGGTTATTGAATACATTGGTACCATCATTCGCAATGAGGTGGCAAACAGAAAAGAGAAGATGTACGAGGCACAGGTATGCATTATAATAAAACTGAATCTAAAGTAATATTAATTGATGCAGAACAAGGGCATGTTCTGTGTATGTTTTGTTAATTGATTTTTGTTTTTTCAGAATCGTGGAGTCTACATGTTTCGGACTGACAGTGAGCATGTAATTGATGCGACCATTTCAGGAGGACCTGCAAGGTGGAAAATTACCTTTTTTTTTCTTTTCTTTTTTTTATGCCAGCAGAGTTAGCTTTAGACACTAGGGCAAAAACAAAGCTTACACAAGTACCCAAACACTTTTTTTTATGTGTGTACGTGCAAGTGTTCATGTAGCTTGAAAATTTACTTGAAATTGCTTTCAACAGAATGCAACATCTCACAAAATCAAGCTTCCATAGTTAAAAGCATTCGCTTTCACATGCATTTATGTAGCATGTTTTAGCCTCACTCTGAGTCCACTAGTAAATCTTTTTTCTAACATTCTTTTTTTTTCACCAGGTATATCAACCACTCCTGTGCACCCAACTGCATTGCTGAGGTTGTAAGCTTCGAGAGAGGTCACAAAATCATCATCAGCTCCAACCGCAGAATCCAGAGAGGCGAAGAGGTAAAATTAGATTATCCTACCAGTCCTACCTATAAAATGTTGCTCGGATGACATTTCACTTTGTGGTCCATTTATTTTTTCTTTTCTTTTTCCAGTTATGTTATGACTACAAGTTTGATCTGGAGGACGATCAGCATAAAATCCCTTGTCACTGTGGTGCAGTTAACTGCCGGAAATGGATGAATTGAAAGATAACAAATAAACACGCATTCCTTGTTTTTTTAGGCCCGGGAAGTTACTTCAATTTGGATTTATATATATAAAATGACAGGCAAATGACACAAAACATTGTTAGGGCATAATGTAGACCGCAGATTGTAGGTGCTTTTAAAGGCATTACGGCCTGGTGTTTAAAGAAAATGACTCCTGGGGTCTGTTTTGGTTCAGTGGCAGAAGACTTGTAGTAGTATTATTGAGCACCTTCACCTAAAATAAAATAGGCTGCACACTGGTAACTCTGAATTGCAAAGACAATGTAAATGAAAATGTATTTTTCCTGCACGAGAGATGAGTTGATGCGCTCCGGCAGATGACGAGCGAGTGGTAAACAGGATTTTCAGGTTGGCTTAGGCTTGAAAGTGTTGGCCACAGCCTTATTTAGATGTAAAGAGGCAGGTCCTCTGGGTAAAACAAAAAAAAAATATATATATATGTTCTCACACACACAAATATATACACATATAGTTACAGAAATGTAGACACCACTGAACAAGGAATGTACTGAGAAGACTTCCTTAGGGATAAAGCTAAGGGAATTATTAACTTGCACTAAAACAGAAAGATACCGTTTAAATACTTGATTCCATGAGTCAGTTTATTTTTTCCTTTGTTTTGATTTCTGTAAAATAAGAGACAGCTTTTGTATTTATTATTGATTGAAGCTATTTTTTAAAGATGTGGAAAAGCAGAGAGTTGAGCTGCTGGGAAAGCCTGCCGATTGGTCAGAACATGTTACTTTATACGATGTGTAAATATCCGTCTATAAATGAAAATTTTTAAATACTCGACCAAATGTTACCTTAACTTTATCATAGCTGTCTGGGTGACCTTTTGTTTGTTTTCAACAAAATGAAACAGAAAAAGAAAAAGATTTAAAAAAGTATTTAAGAAGGATGTCAAGATATCATTTTGAGAGTATATGTATTGTATAAATTTGTACAGATTCTGTAAAAAACAATTCAGAGTATTTTTGTTGTATTTAGAATGTAGAATCAATATTGTCTAAAATGATCTGACCACTTGAAAACTTTTTCCTTTTATTTTTTGCCTTTTTTTTTATATATTTTTGCAATTTAAAATGAGCACCAATCATGCTGAGGTGATTGTGAAATCCTTAACTCTGTTCATCAGATTAGTGTGCGCTGTGAATCCCTATTTTAAGCCACCCATAAAGCATTTGATAGTTCCCAATAGCGAGCACTAGCTGTTCTTAACCCTCCACAGCATAGACTCACTTTTAGAATTTCAGAGATGAAGTTCAATGCCTTTCACATTCAGAAAACTTAATGCGTAGACATTTAATGAACTGTAAAGTATGCTTCTTTCTTGTTTACATTTAAAAAATAAAAGATGACTTATTTTTGGTGTTGGTGAAAGTTACAAATCATGGTATGATGTCACACACTCGATGAAATAATTTAAATCTGGTAGTAGCACTTTGCAGACCAGTTTGAAATGAAGTTTTTTCATGTGCACAACTTATGTGGACTGCAATTGTTGGTAACAGTCCAGAGCTTGTAATATACATGGCATGATGTATTTTTTCAATTTTCTGATAAATCAATTGTACATAATTCCTCAATGACTGGCTGTAATAAAATTTGTTTCTTGGATATTTTTTCCCTTCTTGTACAATATTCAGACATTTAACAGTATTTGTCTTTTCTTTGTTCTGTATAGTATCCAATGTTAAAGCAAAGCTTTTTTCTCTCTTTTGAAGTATACAATGTGTGGGTTTTGGAGTTTGTGGAATCAGGTTTAGAAACATTTACAAAACAAAATAAAATATTTTACGTCATTCCTTTTCCTGTCTTTTTTGTTTGGTTTTATCAAAAAGATGTTTCCTTTAAGTTCTCTTATATTTTAATTATTCATGTATATTTTCAAGAGTTCACACTTTCCTTAAAGATAAATAAAACGCGTTTAATGCGACAATTGGTTTTGAACGTGATTGCAATTTAATACAAAATATATATAAAAAATAAAAATGATAAATTTATATTTCTATAACGTTTCCTATTCATGGTTATTCAAACAGCGAATTAATTATATATAGAATGTGATATCACTTATCACGATCACGAGCACTCTCAATAATAATAATAATAAATAATAAAATGTTAATGATAATAAAATGTAAAAAAAAAAAAATTACGCATATATACGCAATTAAGCATATAACCAACAATTGACGCTTCACCGATTATTAACCCTTAACCAAGATTTTTAAATCTTAAATTAGAAAGAATAAGCTAAAAATACTAATATGTTTTCCACGGATTCATAAAAAAAGAAATCGCATCACGCACCTGCAGCGCTTCTCCGAGCGGAGAGAAAGGGGAAAAAAAACATTATAAAGGATAAATAGGCCTAAACGAGAATTATAATTAATTATAATTACTTGAAAAATAAATAAATAACCAAAACTAAAAGAACAAAAGAAAAACTGCAATATGTAGCTTCGTATGCAGAGTTTCGGTTCATTTTTTTGCTGTATGAAAGGAGACGACAGAAATCTTTAAAAGGAGTAGCCTTGTTGTTTATAATGTCAGAAGAAAAAAGGGTTTGTGTGAGAGATCTGTGGATATTGGCAGTGGCCTTGCAGGTGTACTGCTGTACTGTGTGTACCATGAGCGCTCAGACTGTCAGAAATTCAGTGCTCTAAATTATACTGAACCAGCCATTACCCACTGAACAATCGTCTTTGTCAGACGTTGATATGACATCCCCTGACAGCCAGAATGAAAGTTTTTATGACGTCTTTTTATGAAGTCTTTTGGACGTCCAGTTTTGGTACTGGACGTCTTTTGGACATTTCAAAGAGTGATAAAATTATTTGATCCCCAAGCAAAACATGACTTAGTACTTGGTGGAGAAACCATTGTTGGCAAGCACAGGGATGTTTCTTGTAGTTGCTCATCAGGTTTGCACGCATTTCAAGAGGGATTTTGGTCCACACCTCTTTAATGATCCTTTTAAATCCTTAAGGTTTCTTAGCTTTTTCCAAGTTTAAACTCCCTCCACAGAATTACTATAGGAGTATTGTCTGGAAAATGGCAAGACCCCTCCATGACCTTATAATGTGCTGCTTCTTGAGCCACTCTTTTGTTGCTTGGCAGTATGTTTTGCATCATCATGCTGGAAGACACTATTCTGAGGGAAGGAGGTTCTCATCCAAGATTTTACAGTACATGGTCCCATCCATCGGACCCTCACAGCGGTAAAGTCTTTATGTAACGTTACCCTTCGCAGAGAAACAGCCCCAAAGCAATGTTTTCAAATCCGTGCTTAAATGTAGAAGTGGTGTTCATGCCATCATTTCTCAACCCCACGGTAAGTTGAGTTGATGCCAGAGAGCCTGGTCATACATACCTTGATGAACTTTTAACGAGACACGAAATACCAACATGTACATATTCACTGCAGTTTCCAAAAGAAATGAACACAGGCAGTAAATCTCTGCCAGATATTTTGGACCCCTTTTTTTCTCGCTGGCTCAACAATTATCCACTAGTGCTAAGCACTGCCTCTGGTGGTCATCCGGAATTCACACAACAACAGTTACATGCGTAACTAGCATTTTATATGTTTGCTGAATGATGCTGAGATAGGGAACAGGTGGTGATGACAGGTGTTGGTGATTAGAGTGAGCGTAGGCGTCTGCGAAAAGATAAGGGTGATTACTATTGTAACTGCAATACAATTATCTGTAACTTGTTGGAATTAAATTATTAAAATTTTACTAATGAAATTCTGTTTTTTTCAAAGTTTAATCTCGTCATTATACATTACCATCACTCTGTTTTCATACTTGATATAGGTTCAGTGCTTTGCTATTTTCTATTGTTAAAAGCGCTATATAAATAAAAGTGACTTTACTTGACTTAATAATGACTTATTTTTTATTATAATAATGATAAACTTTCTCATAATAATGAGTTATTTTCTCGTAATAATGAGAAATTTTCTTTCAAAAAAAAAATTGTTTTAATTTTTTTTTTTCAAGTATAGTTATACACCTTTGGAAAATACAGATTCCATGGACAGGTATCTTTCATAAACATAACTAGCCATTTTGCTGTATGGTTAGGGATCAAATACTTATTTCACTCGATCAAACATTTATCATTTTACCTTTGGTGTAATGTACCTTTGTGTTTTTGTTTTGTTTATATTCTTCCTCTCTAAAATTTTACCTACCAAAAAAGATGTAAAAAATTTTTCAAGTTGACAACCTTAAAATAATACAACAGGAAAAAGCCTTACTAAGCTGACAAGTTGATTTGCCCATATTTTAATATCCCTCTGATCATAAAGCGCTTTAGATGGGTGCCAAGTCTTTTAAGGTCGAATTTGCAGTCAAAAACAGACATTCAGACACTGCACATTACAAAATAGAACTAGATTAAGAAGTTGGTCAAACAAACCTTAAGTTGGCTTGAGAAAGCAGGAGCTGATAGTTTGAAAAAGTTTTTTAAAAATGTAAATAGTTTAAGAAGTTAAAAAAGTTTGAAAAATTTAATGTTTTCAATCTGAAAGAGTTAGAAATAGTCAGATTATAAAGTCAGATAATAGATAGATACTAGCATGTTGTTAGCATGTTTCTTGGATGATAAGCAAGTTACTAGAATATTGCTAGTATGATTAGCTAGTTACTAGCATTTTTATAGCATGATTGGCAAGTTACTAGCATATTCCTAGCATGATTAACAAGTTGCTAGTATGTTTCTAGAATGATTTTTGTGTTACTAGCATGATTAATATGTTACTATCATATTGCTAGCATGATTAGCATGTACTACCATATTACTAGCAAGATTACCATGTTGCTAGCATGTTTCTAGCTTGATTAGCAACTTCCTAGCATATTGCCAGCCTTATTAATAGTTGTTGAGCATGTTGATAGCATGTTTCTTGTATGATTAGCAAGTTACTAGCATATTGCTAGCATGATTAGCAAGTAACTAGCATGATAATCGTATTGTTACCATATTGCTAACGTGATAAGCACGTTTCTAGCACGTTTCTTGTATGATTAGCAAATTACTATCATGATTAGCATGTTACTGTCATACTGCTTGCATGATTAGATAGTTGCTAGTATTTTTACATAGATATATGTACTGACTAGATGTCACCTCTGACGCTGCTGTCTATAGGAACGATGCGTCATCACGGCCGCCATCTTGGGTCGGGGGAAGCCGTGTCTACTCTGCATTAGTTCTTTAGAACTATCAACGATTAAAATCACCTTAATTTGCTTAATTTTCCACTGATTTACAAGCCGTTTGGTTTTTTATAAATGTCAGACATATATTTATGATAGAACATAGATTTATTAATTATTTAAAATAATTAAGTAATCTATGTTCTATCATAAATATGTGATATATCATATACAATACAATACAATACTTAGACACACCTACATAACTAATTCATTTGTTCTACAATACACAAAACAATTACAAGGATGCTGATAGTGATATGAAAAAAACTTAAATAATATAAAGTATATATAAAATATAAATAAAAAGATAAAAAATAGAGCAAATTTTCAATTAGTAAAGGGTGAATAAATGAGTTAAACAAAGCGGGGGAAAACAATTATGGACTTCCTGACTAACAGACTTTTGAATGTTAGGATTCTGGAACCTAACATCTGCATCTAGGCAGAAATTAAATCATAAATAGTCCAAATCTCAAATGATTTTTTTTTTAAATTTTTTTTTTTAATTGTTTCAACTGACAGACATGTATTTATGATCGAGTCCAGAGAAAACTTTTAAAACTTCAAAACTAGGTGTTTATTATTCTTCCACTTCAGTGAACTAAAAATTAACTATTGTTACTTACCTTAGGCTAGTCTACTGCACACAAAATGAATTTGAAGTACTGGTTTATTTTGTACATCAGCAAGCCTGCAATACAATGACCCAGTGTAAAATGGTTATATAACACAAAAACAAACATAACGTGCATACGTAGTGTGAAAACATCTTCCAGTATTTACAACAGCTTATTAAATTATTAGGCTACAGTATAACACAGGTTAACCATTCTTTGAAAACATCCAGTTCATTAAAATATCTACTACAGCTTCCTTCCTTCAGACCCCGACCCAAGATGTTGACGTATACTTAGAGGCCCAAGGCGACATCTAGTCAGTATATATATCTATGGCATTTTTATAGCATGATTAGCAAGTTTCTAGCATATTGCTAACGTCAACATCATATTGCTAGCATGTTTTCAACATGATAAGCTAGTTACTAGCTTGTAATTTAGCATTATTAACATGTTTTTAAAATTTTTAGATTAGAAATAGTATTATATGGAGTGGAAGCTTAAATGAGTTTAAACGGATTAGAAATAGTACACACAAGGGAAGTCTGACTATGTCTAGTTGGCTGCATTTTAATTTTGACTGTTGGAGCTGGCAGAGTCCTGCTCATCTGAATATTCTGTGAGTGTATGGATTTTTTTCCTTAAAACAATTATGTTCTGATTATGAATTATCTCAAACACCCTATTTAGGTCCATCCTGAGAATATTTTCCATATACTTTCCACGTATGCTGAACGCATTAGTTTAGTAAAGAAACTAATGCAGTCACAAGAATATTTTTTTCATATGACAAAAGAGAATGCTGAATCAAAACAACTTTACACAATTTTTATAACAGTTCTTAATTTGTAACTTAATTTGTATGACTCTTCAATCTAATATTCAACAGTGTTATTCCATATTTAGATACACATTATGTTAAAAGAATTAAATATCACATTTATTAAATACTCTAACTTACAATACAACAAACTAGAATGCTTCAAAGCACCAACTATGAACTGATGATCTGCCAGTGTGTTGTTATGAGCCAATAAAATTGATCAGCCTAAATGACGTCATCACATAATTTGCATAATGCACGCTGCACATGCAACTTATTTGCAAATTCAGAAACTGAGACAATTCTGTCATATGGCTTTTATAAAGTTACGTGACACTTATTTGAAGCTTGAAATATGGTAAGAATGTGTATTTGTATCTGACAAACCCATTTCACTGTTTATTTCATAGTTAGCAGATGTTTTTATCCAGGGACTTATAAATGAGGTCATTTAAAGGAATTTAAATTAACAAAAGAGCAAGGATATGCAAATGCTATGCCAAGTTTCAGTTAGCTTATACAGGCCCGTAGTCAGGAAGAGTTCGGGTGGTTCGAACGACCCACCCCCCACTGCCAAGGGTCCAGAATTTTTTGTTATTATTATTATTTTATTTTTATTTTTATTTTATTTTTTTTGAGACAGATTAAAATTGTTGGGCATTTTTTTAAATAACACTTTATTACAAAACAATTAAAAAAAAAACAAGTCACAAGTTTGAAGTGCAAAGCAGCTGACGTTTTTTAAATCTGTGAGGCGGCATCCAGCGGTGTATAATATGGGTCGAAAAGAGCAGCAGGGAATGTAGTATACAAAAGGAACAGAAAAGCTAGTGTTACTAGTTAACACTAGTTTAGTTTTTTTTTAAATTCCTACCCTCCTCCTTTACCCGGGCTTGGGACCGGCAAAAGTCACCCAAAAGAGACAATTTGTCTGAGTTGGTTTT
>JAUCMT010000056.1:10167252-10185297 GCA_032357475.1 Enteromius thamalakanensis
CAGCACCCCATACTGTCAGAAAAAACATTATCCACCTTTCTGGTGGAATAGTCTTAGAATAATTAAATTTCAATGGCAGTGTTGCACATATAATACAACTTAGTTATTAATATAAATGCAATTATAACTTTTTTAACAGATTTAATATGATTACCATTATTTTAATGCACCTTCACCTTTTGTCATACCAATTAAATCCTCAATTAGTTAAGCAGAGTGATTAAAAACAACTTTTAATATGACAATACTGATCAATTTAATAAATCAATAATCAGCAGTTTACAGAAATCATTTCAGTACCAAACGTCAAGTGCAGGAGGACACTTAACTCTTGTGCTTTGTCACCTGAGGCCAGTTAAAGGGACAGTTCACCAAAAATAAAACCATCTGCCAATATTTACCCTCAAGTCCTATTAAATCCACATTCGGATAGTTTTCCTGTATTGCACAGACAAAAATGAGGTGAAATTAATGCCAGATTGTTTATTTTTGGTGAACTATTCAATTAAGGTGTAATCTTACAACAAAGCTTCCAATGTTTGTAAATAAGAGTATGTAAAGTAGCTCGTAGCTTATGTGGAAAATTATCCTACTGAAAAAGTCCACAGTGTACTATACAAAGTTCTCTACACGCAAGTCAAACACTACACAAAATGGGAGCATTTATTAAGTACAGGAGGGAAGGCGGACTTCCACTCATGACTCTTGGCACAAATGAAGATTGCATCCAAACCATCGAACTAAAATCATAAATATAATACAAGATAACCCCTCGGAGTAAGAATGTTTAGAGGCGAGTCCCATTCACAATATACCAAAATACCTCTAAAATGCCTGAATGAATAACGACATGCCACTCTTCCTTGTATAAAAAGTAAACCATGGCATTGCGTACAAGTGATTCAAAACCTGACTGAACCAGTCCAAAATAACATAAGGATTGTGTTCTCTGTTCACATTGGCAGGCACTAACGGAGCAGGACGCTGACGGAGATGCCAGCTCAGTACCCTGTGATGGATGAATTCAATCTGAATCAGACAGAACGATCACTTCCTCTGGGTCACACTGAGTCGCCACATTCACCTGTGAACACAGGAAGCACAGGAGTCAGAGCTTTCTTTACTGTGTGCACTGCTCAGTCACAGTAACTAAAACTATTTCAAACTTACATATTACAAAATTTTTGTAATACTTTGGGTTCATATTTACCAAAATTTCCCCAAGACAGCATTTCTCATTTTTGTATAGAGTAATAAAATTACTAAAACTGAAAATTTTTAAAAATAAATTTAAAATAAACATTTTAAAAATAAATTAATAAAAATAGTCATGCTAAAATATTTGTATTATTAATAAATATAATTATTCTATTTTCAATATTGAAAATCATTATTTGCCACCTATAGCTATGCATTTTGTTATTAAAATTTAATATGTGCTTTTGATTCATAAAGAAAACAAACAAAAAAAACTTTTTAGGACAAAAACAATAAAAGCATACTTTTCTTTTTGTCTCCATAATTTAGGTGAAAATTTCTGCAAGTTGTCAAGCCAACATTTCACATTTTTGTGTAAAGCTGAAATACTAAATCTTAAAAAAGAAAAAAAAAAACCTACAAACCTAAAATGCAGTAAATTTCCTGCATTTACTGAGAATGTTGCGTAATGCAGAGGCAGCCGGTAGTTATTGCAGAAATGAGCCCTGACAGTGTGATCAGGATTGAAGGGTCTTGTATCACGCTGTAGGGGCTTATTTCACGATAATTACAGGCTGTCTGTACATTATCCCGCTTATTACACGGATACTTGCCACATAAGGGAAAAAACTGGAAGGGATTTTAAACATACAAGTAGTCCCGGCTATGCGTTATTACTTCGCAGTTATTATTCGAAAAGAACGAACCTGCAAATGTCTCAACTGACCAATCAGAATCAAGCATTCCAGAGAGCCGTGTAATAATTTGTGATGCATCTAATGTTACAAAAAGATTACTACAGAACATGCTACATACTACTTAACTACATAACATATATACTTACTATTAACAATAAATCAATATCATACTATAATATATGACTAAAACTGTCTGTTTATACCATTGAAAGATAGACAGCTACATTAACAGCTAAATTAAGTGCCTTTAACGGAATGCTGCAAACAGTAGCAAAAGCAAGAAATATACCGTTAGATATAGTCGGCAACCGCAGATTTAAGAGAATAACGTTAACTTCGTTAACGTGACGTCATCACGCGCATTGTGTAACTTAGCACGTTGCCAAAGTTCCGATTTTTCAACTTGAGTGTTTCAAAGAATTTATAGCCCTTGCTCAGCCTTTCCTCTTTAGTTGTTGAATGCCGTCCAACTATTCTTTCAACATCCACGAGTCGCGGAAGTGTCGAGAGAGAAACAGTGTTGAGTGTTATGGAAACGGCGTAGTTTCAGCTGTGGCGGAAATAACTTTACTCTGCGTGACGTAGTTTCCGGTTGCGCGTGAAAAAGGCTTATTGTCCGTCCCTATTCTCAGGAGTTTATATTTTTTAAGACCACACTTCTCCAGAAAAGCCACAACAGCATGGGCTCTAGATTTAGCATCTCCTCCCTCCAACTCAACAAGTCCCAGAAATGTTGACACAATTGTCTGCTTGGAGTCACTAAAGTACCGTACAACAACCCCTAGGTATTTAGAAACACTTATATCGGTGGACTCATCAAGGACATGATGAACTAGCGAGCTAGATGTTTATGCTTAAGTCTCAGAGAAGCGCACACACAGCGGATGAGGTAAGTAATGAGGCTGTTTGAGTCAAATGCATAGATTAATTCTTGTGCAGCAATTTATTTTATATATATATTTTTTTTTTATATGCATCGGAACAGAATATTTTTCTGTAACTGCAGCTGGGGGGACTCCTGCGAGAGGACGGGCCTGTCTGTGAGTGCTTTGGGGCGGGGAGGGGCTGGCGGTGGCAGTAAGATCTGTGCAGTACAGACACATCAAAGTGTCCAAACACAAGAAAGTCGCCAGATTTGTTGCAAATTGCTTTCTAAAAAAATTGTCGCTAGAGGGATCTGAAAAGTTGCTAAATATAGCAAAAAGTCGCTAAGTTGGCAACACTGGACTAGATGGCACAGGCTGAGATGTTGTTAATAACTGATGATTTTTAGAAAGTTAAATGACTCGGCTCATGCTGATCGCTTAACATTGCTTATGCACCCAATGAGCTTCTGCCTTGCATTTATATGGCTAGCTAGCTGTCACTTAAGATTTCTTCAGCAGGCTTTCAGTTTTTCTGAAACCCTCCATCTTCCCCAGCTCCACCTGTAAAGATGTTATTGTTATGGGTTATTGTATAGGCAATTTGTGCAGAGGCAGTATCGACACATGCCTTGGCAAGTTTCACTTGCTTACAACCGCAGCAATAATCTACAACTACAGCAATAACTAATAAATACATTTTTAAATCAACAAGTGAATTTTTATTTTTAAATCATTGTATTTTCAATTCAATGTACAAAATGACAATAAGTGCAGTTTACATTCACATAGGACTTTCGATTTTTCGTACCTTTATCCATAAAAAGACAGGTTCTCTGGGAAAACAAAAAAAAGACATTTAAAACTTTCATAGTCAGTCCAAAGTGATTAACAGTTAAAAATACTGTCCATCCATCTCTTTTGCAAACTGCTTGTGTTAATACTTACTGTAGTAAAGTAGCTTACCATTGCTTATTGGTTTTATTAATTAGGCTGTTCTACTGAACTGGAGTACCAGCAACAATAAAATACTAATTCATTACAGAACGACCCAATACATTTGCAATTGATTAAAGTCAAGGTAAATCCAGTGATCATAAAATCAAATAAAAAAATTCAAAATTACAGGCTTACAATAACTGATTGAAAAAAAAAAGACAAATACAATTAAAGAAATGGTGCATTCATAATTAAAAACATTGAACTTAAAATCTAGCCGACTGTGATTATATTTATTAACATCTAACATTTGAAGTACATTGAAAATAGTTGTTCTGTGCAAATCGTTTACATTTCAAGAGCAAAATTAAAAAATTTTAAACATAAAAATTCTGGAATAAACACGGTTTTTAAAATACTCTCTAAAAATAGTTGTTTCTGAGTAAAGAATATGGGTCAAGAAAGCTTCAGACCAAAGCTGAAACTATAAGTTGAGCTCCTTTTCACTGTAGACCCTCACAACATCCTGTCACAGCGAGAGTCTGTTGTCGGTTTCTGAGCTGACGACACAGCGGCGGTGCAGTTCAATCCCCAGCCAGAGGGGGGCTATAAGTTCCTCATAATTCCAGCATCCTCAACCCTCTAACTGCCACTGCTGGGACCGGGAATCATCACAGATCGCCATGGTAACATATCCTTTGATGTTGAGAGGGTCTGTAACAGCCAAACACTGGCCCACTGATACCTGGTACAGCCAGTTATTTTTCTGAGAGTACAAAATAAACATTTATTATTAAATAATCTTCATTTAATTAACGTTACACGTGGCATATGAAGCAGAGTACATAATGTGGCCTATGCAATAATTAGTTTTGATCAATTAAATCTGACTAGTTACTTTTTTTTAACATATCATGTATGTCTTTTATATTTATATAGCCTTCAATTTGCATATTACTAAAAACTAATTTACCATTGTTTGAAGGGGTCATTGGATGCAAAATTCAATTTACAAGTTGTTTGAACATAAATGTGATAGAAGTGAGTGTACACATCCATCCTATAATGATTAAAATGTTGTTGTTGTTGTTTTTTTTTAATCCCGTCATCAGTCCATCATTGTGTTGACTCCAGTGCCGGGAAGACAAGTTGTCTCTGTTTAAGCGATTGAAGTGTTATTTTAGTTTTTAAGGGAATGCGCTGATCCCCGATCTGCCTAAATGCGTCCATGTTCATGCAAATCATTTGTGATCGAACTTCATCTACTGATGAAGTATAAGGGTTTTTATGAACTTATGCAAATGACATGCCATCTTTCCTAATAACATGCTAGTTAGCTAGTTTCGTGGCTGATGTTCGCAGTCTGCTCATCATCACATGGAATAGAGTGGCGGAGTCATTCTCATTAGCATTTAAAGCAACATGGACTACAATGGCTTGAAGAAAACAGAGCTGATGTTCACAGGGTAAAGAAGGTGTTTTTTAAACTACCACAGAGAAATTTTAACCGAAGTATGTTATAGACTTTTAAGACCCTAAAAAACTCTATCAACTTTCAATGGCCCTTTAAAAAAAATAGCTTGTAGTTGCAGCATTAGTGTGCAGGGCATACATGAGGTAAAAGACTGTAATGGGAAGACTTCTTACCCCCAGCGTCCACTGCTGAGATCCACCTGAGCCGTGACACTTCATGAGGCGTGGCGGGTCAGAAGAACGAATCTCAGACATGTCCAAACACAGCAGCCCAGCTAGAATTAACTCATGCTCCTCATCATAGGCCCATTCCTGCAAAACACACAAGGTTGAAAAATGATGAATCCCTTTCAAAATAAAAGTTTGTTTACACACTTTGTGTGTGTACCGTGTATATGTATTATGTACTGTATACATACAGTGCCCTTCAACTAATTTCGGCACCCTTGGTAATCTGAGCAAAGGTGACTGTGAAAGTAAATTTGCATAGTTTATCCTTTTGTCTTTCATTAAAAAAATAAATAAATAAATCACAAAATTCTAACCTATAATCGAGGTAAAAACATCTGAAGAACGGGAGAAAATATAATGATGAAATAAATGTTTTTCTCGAATATATGTTGGCCACAATTATTGGCACCCCTAGAAATTCATATTTACATTTTTTCTAGCACACCAGGGAGACTAGTAGCATGAAATTGAAGGATAATAAATATAAAGAAATAAACAAAGGGCAAATTTCATTAATCATCCATCACAAGAAAAAAAACCAAACAGTTCAGATGTGCAGAACAAAAATGTTGAACGTTACAAAATAAAAGGTTGCTGTAAAACAAAAGCTGAAGCAATGAAAATCCAAAATTCCACCATCAGGGCAATAATGAAGATGTTCCAATCATAAAGATGTTCTGCCTGGAAGAGGATGCTATCTCTACTGTCCTAATGAACAGTGAGGAGGAGTGTATCAGACTCTCCAAGGATCATAGCTGGAGAATCGCATTAGTTGAATCAGGGGTCAGTAAGCTTGTTTTTTTTTTTTCAGATGGGTTTAGTACAAAAAGGGATAAAAGTGCCCCATGCCCACAGTTAAATATACCCCTGGCTCTTTAATGTTGGGAGCCCGTTTATCTGCCGGAGGTCCTGGACATCTTCTTTAGATGCATGGCATCATGGATTCTCTCAAATACAAACAGATAAAAAAAAACTGCCGGTTAAAAATCTTATAATGGGCCATGGTTGGATCTTCAATTGGGATAATCCAAAACAAACTTCAAAATCAACCAAAAATGGGTCAACTGAGCACAAAATTTAGCTTTTGCCATGGTGGCCCCAGTCCTCTGACCTGAACCCTGTAGAGATTGAATGAGGTGAACTAAAGAGGAGAAGCACCAACATGGAGCTGGAATTCTGAAGGCTCTGGAGAGATTCTGGATGAAGAAATGCTCTCTGAGCTCTTATCAGGTGTTCTCCAAACTCTTCAGGCGTTACAGGAGAAAACTTCGAGCTGCTATCTTGGGAAAAGGATGTTGCGATAATTGGTTGCCAATAAATGCGCTCAATATACACTAGAGAAGGGATTTATTATGTGCAGTTTTGGAATGGGAGATCAAAAGGATAAATAATGAGGGTCTATTTTCAGTCAGCTTTGCTCATATTTACCAAGCGTGTCAATATTAGTGGAAGGTACTGTAAATACACATATGTATATGTATATACGTTCTTCTCATGTTATTTGTATGTTAAGTTTTTTTATTTTTTTGCAATGTCACACCATGCAAGACAGTCCAATTTGTATTTGTCAAATATCCATATATATATATATATCCATATATATATGTATATATACACACACACACGTATAAATATACAGTACACACTTTTGAAAGTGATTAATCGCTAAAAAATAGATATTAAAATAGATTTTAAACGTCTACAACAATAGGCACTATTCTACATTAAAAGTGTGGGGTCTGTAAGGTTTTTTTCTTTTTCTCTGATGAATAAAATGTATAAAAGAAAAACTATAAAACATTTCAAGCACTACTAAGGACTATTAAGAAGAAATAACCAGAGCTGCAAAAAGAAGCAAATTATCAGCAAAATTCACCTCATAGCTACCAGTAATTATGCGAGAATGACAGCGTTTTAATGAACTGACCTGCTCGGGGTCCTGTGGGTCACAGTCTCTCACCACCACAGCACCTCCCTTCTGACTGGGACGTCCCTGTGCCACCAGACACTTGTCAGCCAGCAGATTACGCAGCTGAAAGAGAAGACATACACAGATTATTTTTGAAAAAAGCCCATTTAAAGAACCCTTACAAATATTTTATAGAGTGGTCTGGGAGAACGCATTACTGCAGTTCATTCATATCCAACTTATTTTTTTGTATTTGAAATAATGCGATAGAAAAATGACTAATTTCTGTAAGTTTTAAAAAACTCAGATTTGCACATTTTGTTTGGATTGTGAAAAGTGGTTGATTGGAAGAACAGGTACCAAATACAAGGATTTGTTATCAGCTGAAACGAAAGAACACAACAGAACTGCTTACAATACAAACAGGAACATGCGTAAGGTAGATAAATACATTTTAATTAAAGGCTTATTTTAAGTTGCCAAAATCCTGGTTATCTGTTGCTTTTGTAAAGCAACCCTTACCAGTCTAATGACTAACAACCTTTAGGCTCAGAAAAATGCAAAATCAGATGATATTTTAAATATTTTCTTGCATAATACTACGATATTTTTTACGAAAGCTATGCAAACAATCAGTGGACTTAATGAATTGTCTGACCAGTTACCATTCAAGAGCTGCTCTACTGCCCTCTGCTGTTTAAACAGACAGCTGTCAGTTAATTTCATACAGATCTGTATTCAATTCTTTTACTTACAATACAGAAGGTAATGTAAATATTAAAATGAGTGACAGTGATTGTGTTTGTATGTCGCAAAAGCTAGAAAACAACAGCCAAACATCCATGCAGTTCTTTATTGACCAACAGATCTAAAGGGTATGCTAAACACAAGGGTCAATGTGAGGTCTTACCCGACCCCGCTGCAACACTTTGGGTCTCTTCAAACCTTTGTTGATAAAGACAGGCTGCTGGGGCTTGTGTGGGGAGGAGACCTGCATTTCCGGATAGATATTGTCCAGGTACCATTTGAAGGAATGACACTGCAGCCGCTTCCGAATAGTGACCCGCTCGCTGATGTCACCGTAGTCACGGTTCCTCAGCTCTGGGCGCAAGGCAAAGTATTGTTCCTGAGGCACACATACACATATGGAATAGAAATGTTCAATAAACACTGAAAAACCAGTGAAACAAGTGAAAAGGTGTGTTTACATTGACTGTGCCAGTCAAGTTAACTCAACCAAGTATTAAAGGAAAAGTGAACCCAAACATTTCGCTTAAATTGTATTCTTCCTTGGGTTGTCTTAGAGGCAGAGGATTTTTTATCCTCATGGGAAAAGATTTAGTGAAATGTAGCATTACATCACTTGCTCTGAAGTTGAAACATTAGAATAATCCACACTCATGTAGACTAGCAATTAATGTCTTGTCAAGTAAAAAGCTGCCTGCTAGTAAGTTTTACAAAAGCCGCTTGTGACAAAAATCCACATTAATTCTTCCCCTATTGGAAAAGTCCATTCCCTGTTGTCTTCTCACATCAAAAGTCACTGTCATATTTGTTTAGAATCGGTTTTCTATTTTCTAAATAGTGCTGATGTGTGGATATTTCTCTCCTGCAATGGTTTAAAGTATATTAGTGATGGATTTGTATATTACAAACACATTTTTCACTTCACAATAGGTTGATTGATAGACTAGAGTTGGATTGTGGATTGACTGTGGTTTATTGTGATGTTTTTGTCTTTCTGGCAGCACTCCTTCACTGCAAGTGATGCAATACTACATTTCTCCAAATCTATTTGGGTTAAGAAATAACTCGTCTACAGAAAATTGTCAATACCTTTTAATTTGTGGGATGCACTGAGAAAGTAACTGTATTGTAAATCCACAAAAAACTAAAGGCATTTCATCACCACGACTTCAAATCGGTGACAACTGCTTTTAAAGAGCGAACAGTAAACCCCCTTCAAGTACATGTACTGTACCTAGTTTTTATAACACTGCACTTCAGATAAGTTATCAATGGAAGCCTGTTTCTGCCACTGAATAACAATAATTAAAAAATAATAATTAATTAAAATTAAAAACCAGTTAGTGACCGTTTATCTCATAAGTCTGACTTTTTCTCACTAATACAAGATTACATTTCACAATTCAGACTTTTTTCTGAGAATTGTGAGATATAAACTCGCAATTGAGAGTTATAAAGTCATTATTGCAAGATATGAACTCGCATTTTGAGAAATAAACTCACAATAGCGAGATATGAAGTCAGAACTGTGAACTGATATTACAATTGTGAGTTATAAAGTCAGAATTCCAAGATATAGAGTTGCAATTCTGATTCTTATAACTTGGAATTGTTGCTATATCATACAATTCTGCCCTTTTTTTAGGGCTGGTTCGAATTCCATTTTTTGAGCTTCGAAGCTGTCAAAACTGAATTTTAAAAGGTTCAGAGGGAGGGGGCTGAACATATTCTTCTCTCTAATAAAGTCAGGAATCTCTGTGTATGTCTGTCTGTTTGCATTGTTATTAAGCCGAGAGCCGTTAATCCAAACGACATCACGTTTGTCGCATTTTGGTGCAATATGTAACATTTTCCTAACAAACAAATCACTCCCAAATCAGAAATTAGCAGCACAGAAAAAAGAAAAGGACGTGACAAGTGGCCAGGTATGGTTTCCAAAACTAGGAATTTGTGCCCAAAGTGTGCACACACAGCATTGAGAAGTGATCAACCACACGCACACACACAGTGAACACACACCCGGAGCAGTGGGCAGTCATTGCTCCGGCGCCCGGGGAGCAGTTGGGGGAACGGTGAGTTGCTCAAGGGTCTCACCTCAGTCGTGGTATTGAAGGTGGAGAGAGCGCTGGTTATTCACTAACCCCACCCACAATCCCGATTCAAATCTTAAAATAAAACAACCCACCCAAAGAATGATCAAATATTCTGGTATCAAATATTCAGCCCTACTTTCTTGATTTTATATCTCACAATTCTGAGAGAGAAAAAAAGTCAGAATTGTGAGTTCGTATCATTGCAGTTCTAAGGGAAAAAAAAAATCAGAATTCAGATTTAAAAAGTCGCACAAACCTTTTTGCATTTTTGATTTTTTTTATTCAGTGGCAGAAATGGGCTTCTATAGTTATCAGTGTTCAAATGTCTAAAACAAAGTTCCTAAATAAGTTTGGGTGAAAATTAGATGAATCCCAGCTGTTCAGCTGTCCTCTGATTAGAGAGGTTTAATGATATTAACACGTGTTTCATTGCTGTTCTCTAATGAACCGCAAGGGCTTCACAAATACCAGTCTTTCTCTCTATGACATCAACAGCACCTGCTAAAGCACACAGGAACTAAAAGGCAATGCATCACCTCTGCAGACCGCAGCTGAGCTGATCTCGAGTTGTAAACCAACACGAAATGGAGATATACACTCGGAACAGACACTTTCATTCACATGCATAGGGAATTGCATTATGCACAACTGACCAAAACTCCTAACAAAAACAGTCATCCACCAACCTAGACAGCATTCTTAGGCATCATAGGTGTGATCAAAAAGTCTGGTTCAATGGCTAGGCGGTACAAATGTGTTCTTGAACTGATATCAGTTATTCATAATGAAGTACCCATCAAGTAAAAAGAACATATGAACAGTGTTACGAAAAAAAAAATAAAAACTCCCACATTATCTGGAAAATATCCTAACGCTATTTGCACCTCAACGAGAAAAAAAAAAAAAGACTAACAAAAAACGATTAAACAAATATTGCTGGGAAAGTAGCTGACACTTAAGCAGGATCTTGAGAATAACTGGTTAGAGCAGAGCATTAATGTGTCTGACACAGGTAATTACTTTCTCCTCTAACTGGGTCAATTATCTCTTAGACGAGGAGCCAATTATGATGAGCTTTTGAAGTTCTGCAGGATGGACGCAGCTGTAAAATTCAAACACGCATGAAGGATTTCACACATCTCCATCATGTAATGAACCATGCTGCACGTGTTGCCAACAGCATTGAACAACTAACAGCACTACAACTGTCTATGTCCAACCCTGCAAAAAAACAATCAATTTATTGAGTGACCTTAAAGAGTCGTGGTCAGGATGGACATTATTATTTGTTTATAAAGAAAAAAAACATTTAATACCTGCTCTCATCCATCTTTACAATAAAAAAATCTAACTTTTTTCATCTTTAAGATAATATGAGTTATATGACAAATTTCCGGCTGGAATACACCATACAATCTTTCATAAAACACTGGGTGTCATACACTTTTCAAATTTGTAAATGGTAGAAACACTAGGTATTATACACATGCTGACTGAGGCTCATTCTGTGGAATTATTCTGACTGCACGCTCTGACTTCCAGCAATTCATGCTCAATACTGTAAATGGAGCATAACAAATAAATGTAAATAAATAAATAAAAGCTCAAACCTCAATCAGAGACCTGGCTAAAAAAGATTAAATTACAATATATTGACAAGAATTATCACTCATTGAATCCCTCTGCAAATGTGCATGAACACTACTTACAAAAAAAAACATTGCACAACTAAGTTTAATTATTACACAGCTCTATGGGATACTGGATTCTGATTGGCCAATGCATTCAGTGGTTAAATATTTCTGAAAAATGTTGAATTATTAATGCAATGCTGTACAACAGGCCACTCTTCCAGGATTGGTTTATAGAATATATATATGCAAACTAAAAGCAAATGCATAGATTTAAGAAAAATATGTTATGGTTACACATAAAAAAATAATACATACACACATATATATATACACACATACATATATATACACATATATATATATAATTTACAAATGTATAAACGTAAATACTTTAAAAATGTATAATATGAGTATTTATATATACACATACATAAATATACACAGAACATACACATTTATGATGCTAACCAGGGCTATTCAAATTTGTTCCTGGAGGGGCTGTGTCACGCAGAGTTTAGCTCCAACTTGCCTCAACACATCTGCATGGAAGTTTCTAACATGCCTAGTAAGAGCTTGATTACCTGCTTCAGGTGTGTTTAATTAGGGTTGGAGCTAAACTCTGCAGGACTCTTGCCCTCCAGGACCGAGTTTGGACAGCCCTGATGTAAATGAAAACTTTTATGAATCAGCACTAATTTTGTAAGAGTATTATATTATTGATCTCCACCTTATAGTCATCCATCCAGACATGGGCCAAACGCAGAGAATTGTGGGCCATTGTATCCTGACCTCCGGGTGACCCATAGGGCCGACGCTTGCGGAAGATGTGCCCCACCCTGGAGCAGGGAACAATCAGTAACTGGCCTCCACACATCCAAATCTGTTGAAAAAAATATATTTTGTGAACCAAGTGGGTTTATTTTTGGTCACCAAGATTACATAAAAATGTCTAAACCAAAGGTTCTCAAACCTTTTTTATCAGCCAAACAAAAGCAAAATGTTTACTTGAAGTAACCCCCTGAGAAGAATAGCAAACAAAAAAAAAAAAAGGAAAAATCCTGCAATTTGAAACATTTTATATTAAATTAAATGTTGTATTGCTACTGCAAATAACAGACTACTGCTATTGGAAACATTTACTTTTAGGGTGTTCATACTTGGGTTCACTCTTTACAAGTGCTTGCTTGGATGGAGTTAATGAGTAGCAGCATTTACGGTTAACAGAGCTGAAATTGGAAAAAACACTATTATAAAGCTGCACACGTGTACATTTTATAAGATATACTGCCATTTCAGTTTTATTTCAATTAACTATGTAGCCTATGACTGTATGTAATAAGTTTACTCCACCCTAAAATTTTAATTTTGTCATTAATGTCGTCACAAACCTATAAAAGCTTTGTTCGTCTTCAGAACACAATTTATGATATTTTGGAAGAAAACCAGGAGGCTTGTGACTGTTCTATTCACTGCCAAGTAATCAACACTGTCAAGGTCTTAAAAAGTATGAAAGACATAGTCAAAAAAGTTTTTACAGGTGTGGAATGACATGGGGGTAATTGATTAGTTACGTTTTTATTTTTTTTTTATTTTGGGGTGGAGTAACCATCATCAACTCCTGCAGTTCCCTCATGAACCCCCAGGGTTTTGTAAAAAACATCTTACAGGGAATAAATAAATATCCACACAATGTGTCCTAAGGTATCTAAATTTTACCCGAAAAGAGATCTCCAAGTTCTCTCCACCCCAGATGTCCATGCCGCGGTCATACTGACCAAGCTCATAAAAATAATTCCTGTCCATGGCAAACAGCCCACCTGCCATCGTGGGAGACCTGCAATAAAACATGACTGTAGTCATATGCGCACTACCAGCAAAAGTAAGAACAAACTGAACTGATACTTAGTATAATGTGTGCCTATACATAAATACATTTAGATTTATTAATTTTTTGTCAAATTAAACTTTTAATTTGTTTAATATTTTGTGTCACTATTCAAGTTCAATTCCTTAATTTGTATTCTCAATTACTCTAAAATTTAAAAAAAAAAAACAGCAATTGAAAAATGAACGAGCAGATGTATCTAAACATTTGAACGCAAATCAAAGGGCAAAAGGGGCAGACAACTCTGGTCCAAATTCTGTGCCAAGAATCCATCTGGGAGAATTGATTCTAAACAGGACAGTCTATGACTCCAGGGTTAAAGTGTTGGCCCTCATCCCCAACCATGAAAGCAGCTTCACAGACAGGATGTGCAGCAATGGGCAGGGCACAGTATTACATAGGGGTAATAATTGTGACATTGTGACATTGTAATGGGTAATATTGTAATGCTGCAAAAAAATATTTATTAGATACCTAATGGACTCAAAGCAAAATGTGTGCTTTCAAAACAGCAAGAAGTTCACATTCTAACATTATGTAATACCTGATGGCTCCATCGGGGCTGTTAAGTTCAGACATGGGCACTGGATCCCATTTAAAGTGCAAGCCCCAGTTAAATCCCCCCCGCACGATAGGGGATGGGCTATATACTAGTGTGTCTGCACTGATGATGTCGATGACCGGACAAACCACAGTATTTCTGTTTTCTTTGATGGGTGTAAGCAGAGGCTGGAGCCATGCCTCATTCACCTCACAGTGACTGTCCAGAAACACCAACACCTCACCTGGGAAAAAAAACACAGCGATGAAGACAGCCTTAATGAAGGATAACAACAACAATAAACGCTCAATTACTTTTGAGCCATTTGAAGTGTCAGAATTTAGGTTGCATGAACTGTATATTATTTATTATTTATTAAAGTATTTATGTTTATACATTTGTATGTGTGAGAGAGATATAAATCTCTCAAGTTTCATTAAAATATTGCAAAATATTTGTTTTGAAGATGAACAAAGCTTGTGTCAGTTTGGAAATTAGTTTAATTTGGGTAAATGTCAGACCTGTAGCGTGAGATGCCCCAATCATCCTTCCACGGATAAGCCCCTCCCTCTTCTCATTATGAACCAGCTTCACTTTCTTCTGCAGGTGCTGCTGTATGTAAGATTCCAAGTCTCCCTTCAAATCATCTGTCAGACAAACAAAGTAACATCTGAGAAGTTAAACATCCAACAATCCTTTTTCCTCAGTTCTAATCCTCCTTTCACAGACTAGCTAGTTGGGTAACAACTCTTAAGACAAATAAAATCGGACAGTTCATTAAACATAGTTTAACATGTTTAGGATATTTTCTGAGCAAGTGCACATACAAACAGACATAATATCTGGGTCATGATATGACATTTTGGGATTAGTTATGTTAAGTGCATTCAAACAGTGAAATATTAAACTCTTGTCTCTTCAATAAAATTCTTTATGTATATATGTTTAAATGAGTGTTAGTTTAGACTTCACTTATGTGAGGAGATAACGAGTGCTAGTTGAGACTCTTGATATTGAGGTAGCTCATTTAAGTTTAGGGCAGATCCTATTTTTTATTATCACGTCTTGCTTCAGTGAACCAAAGCTAGAGAAGAGACGACTGGATATCTTGAGAGAAGGAAAGCAGCTTGCCCAGTTCACTGTGGTCATCAACCAGTATGATCTCATGGAGAAGGTAGTTTGGTGTGCGATCCAGCACGCTGTGTACCGTCCTAAGGAGGGCAGAGAATGCCTCATTGTAGAAGCAGATCACTATGCTGGCTGTGGGCAAGGCCGTGGGATAGACCCGGTCTCTACACCTGTTGGGAACAGTGTTCATGTGATGATTTACAGCAGTATCACACACGTCCCTTCACCTCCATCTTTTACACAAAATGATGTGCACCTTGACCTCATAACATGCTCATTTCTATAGGTCATAAACAATGGTTTACCTGAAAATGAAAATTATTTACTTCCCAAAGTTCATTGCTTTCAGATTTTTCAGAGCTTTCAGAGTCATATATATATGGGGGAAAATAATAATAATATAAGAATTAAACAACAGACAGGGAAATAAGTAAATGAGGGAAAACAAAATAAGAGTAAATAATTGACAGCTTGCTGGAGGGAATGGATTATTGTCCTGCCCTCATGCCAGGGCACATAGCATCAGAGAGGGGGAGGGAAAGGGTCACATGTTTAAAAACAAAAGAAAAAAATTCAAGGATAAATCATTTATAATAAACACTGAAGCAGTTAGTACACAGAAAGATGTCCGTACTTGTCATTCCTGGTGTCAGGGACATCTCTGTGGTAGCCAAGCCGGTTACTGATAAGAACGTTGAAGGCATGCTTATGATAGCCCATATCCCGTACCTCTTGGTCCTGCTTGTTAAAAATCATTCCTGAAATCCGTAAAAACAAGACTTGTAACTCTGTGGCTGCTTGTTAAAAGAAAGCTGCACTTTCAGAGGATTTAGTGGACTCCACAGTTTAGGACAGATGGTCTAGTAAAAAGTATTTTAAACCGGTGGATTGATTCAGCTTCACAACATAATAGTAAGTGTGTTGTCATGGCAACAAAAGCTGTTCCAAAACCTGCCTCTCTGCCTGCAAAACTTATACAACAGCGAACAGCCAATTGTAGTCAAGATTATTTCTCGTCCCAGTTATGAAAATTTTCTCAAGCCATTCCATCTTTTGTGAGTAGCCAAACAGACTTCTAATTACCCGAGACAAACTGTCAAAACACAATTTATTCTAAACAGCATACAGCGAGATGTCAGCTTGACACCGGTAGAGCTCATTACTCTAAATGAGCAGCACTGGCTCTTTTTCTCACTCGCTGACAGTAATCCTGGAAGACTTACACCAGCGCTTTATAAAAGGTGGATCGCATTCGCAACCAAAACATTTTTTATGTAAAATGCAAATAATAAAAATCAACCAACCAATTAACCATTATTAAAGACGAGAAACACTTTCCATGACATTGTGGTAGAAACAAACAGAAGCCGTCTTTTAAATACATGTTTGTTTGCAACGGATGTTGAAACATGTACAAAGCAAACTACAATATAATGCTTCAAGCTATTTTTTTTAAGGTTTGCTCTACAGATAAAAAAGAAGTGAACGGAGTTAAAATATCATTTGTATTCTTTAATAATTAAAAAAGAAAAACAGTTTAGGTGTAATGTGGATAAACACTGTAGCAACCACACTTCTGTGGTTATTTTCTGGTTATTAAAATATGAATACATCATTAACAACAATACTGCATTGAGTCGCTACTTGGTAAATCCGGAAGGGATTAGCAAACCTCTGTTTAAATTGAAAACATATAAGCTGATTGATAGTTGGAATGACCACTAACCCAGCTCTGGAGAAAGGTCCGGCTTGAGAGCCTCTTTTGCATGTCCTTTATTATCTTGGCTGCCATCTCTGCGAAGGATTGCTGGGCCACGGGTGAAACGAGGCTGAAAGCGGTGCTGCCCCTGGATGGGCACATTTTTAAAGGACAAACGACTTTCCTGGCTGAGGTTGAAATACAGGAAGAGTAAAATCGACCAGGTCACGGAGGTAAAGAGGCAACCATAACAAAAGTAGCGCAGAGTGACGCTGCCCATGGTATCGCTAGCATCCTTGGCTGGCCATTATCAGGCCCCTGAAAGACAACAATGACAGTTAAGAAGCTGAGTAAAAGTTAAACATGATGAAAAACCAAGACTGTATTTCTTTGATCAAAAATACAGTAAAAAAAGGGTAATACTGTGAATTTTGTGAATTTTTGAAAAACAAGTATTAATTTCAGTTAGGCATCTAGGTGTGCTGTTTGATAGCAATCCTTTATTTGAAAGCCATGTTTCTAGCATCTGTAAAACTCAGTTTTTCCATCTCAAGAACATATCTAAATTGCGTCCTATGCTCTCAACCTCAAATGCAGAAATGCTTGGTAAATAGACCACAGTTGGTTCAAAATTCAGCAGCTAGAGTCCTTACTAGAACCAGGAAGTATTAGCCCGGTTCTGTTAGCACTGCACTGGCTCCCTATCAAACATCGTATAGATTTTAAACTCTTTTTAATTACTTACAGTATAAACCCCTGAAGGGCTTATCACATTATAGTCCTCCACGTTCTTATAGTTGTTCTCAAAACTCTGGCCATTTGATAATACCTAGAATATCAATATCTACTGCGGTTGGCAGATCCTTTCCCTATTTAGCACCCAAACTCTGGACCAATTTACCTAATACTGTTCGGGAGGCAGGCACACTCCGTCAGTTTAAATCTAGATTAAAGACACATCTCTTTACTCTGGCTTACACATAACACACTGGATCACATTTATTAATC
>JAUCMT010000056.1:10206906-10220286 GCA_032357475.1 Enteromius thamalakanensis
GGTCAGAATAATGCATTAGTTAAGCATTAATTAATGGTTAATTTGTTCACAATTAAGCATTAGTTGAGCAAAACACAATACTAATCAATACTAATGATTAAAATGTTAAGTTAATAATTAATTACTAGTGTGTTTTTGCAGTTTTGTTTGAATCCTAGTTTTCCAAAGAAATGGTTTGTAGATGTAAATTCTAGATGTTGGGTGAACTAAGTAGACTGAGAATAATTATTTTTACATCTAGATTTAATCTCTTTCCTTTTTTTAAATACCTTTACAGTTTTACTTATTTCAATCAGTTAAGCCATTTTGAGGCTTGGAAGTGTGCTGAGGCCCCCTACTGGGTCCCAACCCCCAGGTTGAAAGCTGCTGGTATAAAGTAATAGGATTACATTCAGGCAATTTCTATGATATTTTCTGCCATCAAATCACATTTCTCAGCACTGTTTCACTCCACCCTTCCCTCTTAATGAGCTCTTGTGTCCTAAAATGCATTTCTGCCTCATCTTGCTTTTTCAGCTCTGATCGCTGAAGTTATGATTGAACAGTGTGTTAAAAGTGCAGAGATGGCAATAAAACTATTGCATTTTCTGCAAGCTGCCTTGCTGTCCCTATCGAGTGTTTAGTAATCAGCAACAAATACAGAATACTGCATAATGCATTAACAGCATATTTTTTATGAAACAAGTCTTATTTATCCTAATGACAGAACCATTTTCTTAATATGGGGTAGTACACAGCTAAACTTGCAACTACCGGGATTGCATGATTGCACTTGTTAAATAAATGTTGTGAAGCTGCATAATATTTGTTTTGCATTTGTTTTGTAACCTGTATCGGGCAAATATTTATTTGAATGTTCTGAAATTTGAAAATAAAAATACCCTAGGCACTTTTTGTTGTTGCAAGTTCTGCATGAGATGTAGAAATCTTAGATGTTCTGAGTCCACATTTAAGCCAAAATTGATGTGATCAAGCTTCCCCAGAGGTGGACAGAAAATATAAGAGGTGAGTCATGTTTTCGCATCATTCATGACACATTCACATCATCTCACCTGCACATTTTCTGCACTCTCCATCAATGCAGTGCAGAAACCATTGACTCACCTACTAGTTGAGTAGCATCCTGGACAACAAATAAGTCGTTTTGCAAACCCCAGAATTTCTTTTTGAGAAGAGCACTTAGCATAGTTTATTACTGTGATCAACAACATAATTTATTTAAAAATACAATTCAGAAATGCAGCGGCTTGAATACACATTGTTTCCCCCTAAGTTTGAGGTTTGTCTTTAAAAAATCATTAAAATAATTAAATTCTTCGAAAGAAAGCCTTACTAAGTTGATGGTGCGATGTCAATAAACATCTTAAAATTTTTAATATTTTTACTCCATGACAAAACAAGGTTGTTTCATGTTGTTGTATATGATGTTTTAAAGATATTTTAAACATGTATCTAAGATGCATATACACAAGACAAATCAATTTTATTATCTACATTTCTTTTTTAGAGTCATAACAATTTTTCAAGATTTATAGTTTGAAGTTGAACTTGACATTTACATCTATTCAACCTTTTTTTTTTGCCAGGTAGCAGGTAAAGCTGTGCTGACAATATTTTAGGTTTGTGGAATTTTGGAGTGTGTCCTGTTAAGATTTTTCTTTCTTTTGTGTGTGTGGAATGTGTCAGATAAGGCTGAGTTAGCAAAATTCTCATTGGCATTTTGCTAGTTTTCCAGAGGTCTAAATGAACACAAATGTGAATGCATAACATTTAGTTTTCAAAGGCACTTATCAAAGTCCTTATCAATGACCTGCTTGCTCTTTTCTCTGTACTACTGACTGACGAGACATTTAATTAGGGCGGAAACTAGTGTTCTCATGTAGTGCTCTATAGCCTTTACCACACACAGAAAAAAAGCACCTTGACTCTTCTTTGGGAAGAAAATACTTTGTTAGCTACTCTTGCTTGTGAAAGAAAATATTTGAACCAATTCAGCAGCAACTCAAAACACAAAAGCATGACATGGTTGAAGATGGGCCTACACGGTGCAATTTTTGAGATCGTACAAGCTCGCATGCGATTTGTTTTGGTTATCGGAGGAAATCGTCTCTACTCGTATGGTCAGGGCTCGAATAGTGTGTGAGAAATTACGAGATGAGCAGAGTGCCTTATGAGCACTTCCCAACCTCAAGATCATTTTTTAACTTGTCAAAAAACTTTGTCAGCTGCAGATTTAAAGTGTGACGTGTATGCTGTTGAACGAGGCGATTTGTTGAGCAAACTGGAAATGATCAGAAGCTAAAAAAGAAAACCACAGAAGAAGAAATATGAACATGGCAGTGCCACAGAGAATTTGGACTGTCGAGAAAGAGGACAAACTCGCTGAAATCGGCAGGTTTTAAAATCGTGCCGTGTACCACTGCGTCCGTAAACATGGGTGGGTCTTCTGACTGTCCGAATTCGCACCGTGTACGGCCGCCTTAAGAGATTCAATTGTTCAAATCAAACAGAATGGGGAGGAAGGGATATGAGGCTTTTTGAGTTTGACTCACTAATTTTGTAAGGTAAATCAAATCCATTTGTTTAGCATTAGGGAATACTTCAATAATTCTGCCTGATATCAAAACCAGATAATCACTTTGTTTGATACATGTGATACCTCACTCAATGTTTGATTAGAAAAACATCATAATCATTTATAACACGAAAGATGTGAACATACTTGCACTAGAGGTATGGAGATAGTAAAATCTCCTACACTCTTTGTGTCATGATATATATACACAGTAGCACATGTACACATGTCTTGTTCCCGTTAATGGAAAAATAAACTTAGATACTTCGATTGAAATAGATAATTTACTTACTGTAGATTTAAATTAAAAAAAAATCAGAGAAAATCATAGAAACCCCCCACCCCTCCAGTTAGTCAGTTGTTGGAGTTAGTCAGAGATATATGAGCAGTGAAAAGCGGTACTGTGAGGAGGTCAGAGGAGAATTTGCAGACTGGTTCAAGCTGACAGAAAAGCAAACTTTAAAGTGAGTGGGCTACAGCAGAACAACCACAATAGGCTTCGTTCTTGCCAGCTATAAGGACAGGAAAATTATGCTACCATGGGATTGGACTCAACAAAACTGAACATAAAGATAAAAAGGTCAAAAAGAAATGGAAAAAATGCACTCAGCCAGAGTTCAAAATAATTCTGAATATAACTGCAGAAGCAACGATGGGCCATCTACAAATCCATCACCAATTATAACAATTGCATGGTGTTCACGTGTGTATGCAAAAGAAAACTGTTTCGGAGTCTGGAGCATGTGCCACACTTCCTGCTGCTGGCTAATGGTGCTATAAAAAGCTGAATGCTTCCCTGACAGTATTTATAAAGTTCATGTCTGTGTTACGGCATTGCATTTGAACTCTGCTAGTACAGATGTTGCAAAGAATATATTGATACAATGTGACTGGTGACCAAGGTTCTCATAACACTTGCACAGATTCCCATTCAGTGGTCTAGTGGGATGCATAAAGCCTAATAACAACCAGGAATTGAAAACAGTTTCCAAGCTTCGTTGTATCTGAAAGCACTGTGTAACCGTCCAATAACAAATGAGGTTTTCCTAATTCCATGAAAGCATGTGAGTGTACACCTTGTAATCATTATTTCAGAACCTTTCTTAATTTAAACTGGTCATTTACTCACTATTAGATACACTGTAGAAGAGGTTGGAAATCGTATCTTCAATCATGCGCTGTGAAGTAAGCTGCAAGATCTTAACTCTAGATCTTAGATAGGCTTCGCTCTTGTCAGCTATAAGGACAGGAAACTGATGCTACAGTGGGATTGGACTCAACAAAACTGAACATAAAGATAAAAATGTCAAAAAGAAGGGAGAAAATGCACTCAGCAAGAGTTTGAAATAATTCAGAATATAACTGCAGGAGCAATAGGCCATCTACAGAGCACACAGTAACCGTCCAATAACAAATAAGGTTTTCCTAATTCCATGAAAGCATGTGAATCTGCACCTTGTTAAATTAAACTAGTCATTTACTCACTATTAGATACACTGTAGAAGAGGTTGGAAATCTTATCTTCAATCATGCGGTGTGAAGTAAGCTGTAAGATCTTAACTCTAGATCTTTTACATTATCACACTCTGAAGAACAGATATCAGTAGGATCAGCAGGGTTACACATGTGAAAATGAAACACCTTTTCTACTGCAGATCACTGTTAGTGGACGGGTGTTCAAATACAATAACATCAGGTTATATTTTACATGGGCACCTGCACGGAGTCAAGTAAACATGGCAGAGCTGTCTGTGTCTGTGGGGTCGGGGCCACTGTGGCCCCTGTGAGTGTGTGTCTAATGGGAGGAGGGCGTAATGGCAGCTGCTTATGAACCCTGCCCACGTCCGGATGGATGAGGCTGTAACTGAAGTGGGCTTTTATCCAGGAGGATGTCTCTCAAAATACCCCCATCTCAGCCCTAGCCATGTGTGCCACGAGAGACAGTCATTTCACTCTGTCGTTCTGTGAGCTCAGGGGAGAGAGACAGGCCTGGAGGATCCAATCAGTGCAGAAAAACATTTGGCGTCTCGGTCCGTAGGGAAAGCTGCTCCGCATGAGTGCCGCTCCTCGCTGTTTCTCTCATGTCCATCTCTATTTGTTACAGGGGAGATGAGCTTTGAGTTTTGCTGTTTTACAGTTGGAGTTTGGAATGTGGTCACTGAGCCTTTACATCAGTGATTCCGACTTGGTGGGTTGTGACCCAAAAATGCATTGCAGATCTGTTCTGATGCCAGATTCAAATAAAAACTGCCCAGATAACCATGCTTACAGTAGTTTGGGTAGCAAAATAAATAATGTTATGAGCTTTTAAAGGGGGGAGAAAACCTTTCATGTCTCAAATCTATAGCATTTTGGTGGAAATTCATTTCTCAGTTGGTGAATTAGTGAAAGTACAGTAGACAGGTATGGTCATCATGTCTCTTTTCCAAAAAAAACAGCAACAGGCTTGAAATGCATCACAAAATAAATAAATAAATAAATAAATAAAACATTAACTTATTATTAACAGTTCTACAGATAAATCCATTTAGTTTATTTTTATGTTTTGTTTTATTTTATTTAATTTTATTTATTAATTTATTTATTTTTGTGCATTCCAAGCAATACAAATTAAACTGAAGTGGGGTTGTTTTGATTAAGTAATGATAAGTCAAACAAATACAGGTAACTTGCCAAATTAAAGTTCATATTTACACTACTCAAAAAAATAAAGGTAACACTTAAACAACACAATGTAGCTTTAAGTCGGTCACACTTCTGTGAAATCAAACTGCCGACTTATGAAGCAACACTGATTGACAATCAATTTCACATGCTGTTGTTCAAATAGGCAATTAGCAATAAAGGAGGTTCTGCAGGTGGTACCACAGATCACTTCTCAGTTCCTATGCTTTCTGACTGATGTTTTAGTCACTTTTGAATGCCGGTGGTGCTTTCACTCTAGTGGTAGCATGAAACCGAGTCTACTACCCACACAAGAGGCTCAGGTAGTGCAGCTCTTACAGGATGACACATCAATGCGAGCTGTGGCAAATGGTTTCATGTGTCTGTCAGCATAGAGTCCAGAGCATGGAGGTGCTACCAGGAGACAGGCCACTACATTTGGAGGCGTGGAGGAGGCCATAGGAGGGCAACAACCCAGCAGCAGGACCGCTACCTCCGCCTTTGTGCGAGGAGCAGGAGGAGCATTGCCAGAGCCCTGCAAAATTAACTCCATGATGGTGGTAAGAGGGCCCAACGTCCACATGTGGGGATTGTGCTTACAGCCCACGTTTGGCATTTTCCAAGAACACCAAGAATGGCAAATTGGCCACTGGCGCCTTGTGCTCTTCACAGATGAAAGCAGGTTCACACTGAGCACATGTGACAGATGTGACAGAGTCTGGAGACGCCGTGGAGAACGTTCTGCTGCCTGCAACATCCTTCAAGCATGACTGGTTTGGCAGTGGGTCAGTAATGGTGTGGGGTGGCACAGCCCTTTATGTGCTCACCAGAGGTAGCCTGACTAGGTACTGAGATGAGATCCTCAGACCCTTGTGAGACCATATGCAGATGCGGCTTGACTTGGGTTCCTCCTTATCAAGACAATGCTAGACCTCATGTGGCTGGAGTGTGTCAGCGGTTGGCATTGATGCTATGGACTGGATCCCGTTCCCCAGACCTGAATCCAATTGAGCACATCTGGGACATTATGTCTCCAAATTGCACCACAGACTATCCAGGAGTTGGCAGATGCTTTAGTCCAGGTCTGGGAGGAGATCCCTCAGGAGACCATCAGCCACCTCATCTGGAGCATGCCCAGGCATTGTAGGGAGGTTATACAGGCATGTGGAGGCCACACACAAAAGTAAGCCTCATTTTGACTTGTTTTAAGGACATTGCATCAAAGTTGGATCAGCCAAATCCCGATCGCCATGGGTTAATACATTTGATTTCCATCAATAATTTTTGGGTTATTTTTGTTGTCAGCACAACTATGTAAAGAACAAAGTATTTAATAAGAATATTTCATTCATTTAGATCTAGGATGTGTTATTTTAGTGTTCCCTTTATTTTTTGAGCAGTTCTTTCTAGCTAAAAGATATCACGTGATCTTGTCCACCAATTTTAACCAATCAGAAAACTAGCTGAAACTGTCAGTCAATCTGAGGAGTTTTTTGCATGTATTTATCCACTCACTGAGCTTCCTGTCCATCTCCTCACAACGCCTTACTTCATTCACAAACTTCCTCTGGAACACGTTGACATCAGGGTTGAGCTGAAAGAAAGATGTTTGAACTCATTAATAGCATGTGATACAGGAGAGAGCAGGAAGAGAGAAAGCAAGCCGTATCCACTTACATCTCTGAACTGCACCATTCCCAGCTCTCCCAGTTCACTGACGCAGCAGTAGGCCGCTTCAGACTGGAGAAAGAGCTGGGCCAGAGTCATCTCCTCACTGCGAAACAACTCCCCCATGATGCTGCAAGCCACAGGAAGTCCCCTACAGCTCAGAAATCAATCCCACTGGATGGTACTGGTCAGTCTAGGGGACAGACAGATAGATATAGTAGATACCAAATTTATATGACAAACACACACAAATATGAATACTGTAATTAAAGAATTCTGTAGTTTCAGTTTTTTATTTTTATTATTACATCATACATTTTTGCTCTCTGTTCTTTTTATGTAGATTTTTAAGCTTATATAATAATACATGGATTTCTTTTAATCCCCTGCTGAAAAACAAAAACAAAAAAAACAAAAATAATAGAAACCCTCATAGAATTAGAATATAATTTGTAATGGTTTTAATGGAACCTGTATTGGTTTTAATGGAAATAATTGCATTGGTTTTAATGGAAATTGTCATGGACCTCATTGGTCACTATTTTTAATTGGTTGCCTATTATTGTTATTAAATATCATTTTTGTTAAAACCACTAAATTCTATCTAAAGATACAAATTCTAATGTAGCATGTCCAAAAACAAACTTAGGGAAACTATTATTTAATTCATTAAATTATAATTTATTGAAGGTCGATGGTTTGTGTAATGTTTATAATGGCATTTGTAGTGAATTTCTATATTTTAGTTTTTTTGTCATTAATGCAATACATTGATTGCTGTAATATTGTGAGATAGTGGTGGCTGTTTTAGTTGTGATGGGCCTATTTGTGGGAAAATCCAGGGCCATTTTTTACTCCCAGTCTGCCCCTGCGGGTAATACTTGTAATGTATTATTATAAACATAAGCAGTTGCTTATGAATTGTTATATATATAATTTGTCTAATTTATTTAATATATAATTTAGATATTACAGAAACAGGCTTCATCTCTAATTTGACAATCTCTGAGCTGGGCTCAGCATCACTCGCATCCCAAAGAGCCGATTGGCTAGAAGCTCAGCATCCCTTCATCTTTAAAAGCTGATTGGACAAAAAGCTCAACACCACTCGCATCACTGAGGGCTGATTGGCTGATGGCTCAACATCTCTCACATCTCTGCCGCACTGTCCTTCAGCTCTGAAGGGCGCCATTACTCGCTTCTCTCTATCCATTCCGTGCCAACTTTAATTTTATGAGAGTATTATCACATTATTTAAGATACCAACAAATTAAAGCCAAAAAAGTAAGCATCCAACGTAAATACACGAATATGTATTTGTAAGATGTTCATTTCTGTTTAATAGACTACAGAGAATCATTCTGGTAATAATGAATAAAACCAGTTAGAGACATCAAGTTTAGGTAACGTTAGTTGTATTTTAAACGAATGTGTTAACAAATTAATAAATGACTGAATAAATTAATACGTGAACGAAGCAGTAAATATGTTCGAATGATTAACACAGATTTCCAATTTACTAATTACTAAAATGCTGTCAACCGTTTTATTCTTTCACGCTGATATAACAAAATATAGAAGTCAAAATAAGATTAAACAGAAATGTATCTATCAGCTGTAATCCTAATGGCTGACCGAATACATAGCCAAACGTTACATCCATATTCAAGCATCACCACCTCATTCAAGCGGAGAGCGGACACGATCAAATTCATACACTTATAACGTCAAATATACACATATGGTGTAATGGTTAAACGAGTCGATAAAGAGAAAAACGGATCTGTAAATATAATTGTTCTTACCGTCTTTGATGTCTTCAGTATGAGATCTGTTCACCTCTTCGTGGATGATCAGACCTGCTGCGTGACGTCACGCCTGCTGCTACAGTGTCACGTGACACTTTAACATTGCCAAATGCTCCGGTGAATTTTAGAGGTGTTATGTGTTGTATTTATTGATTTGCTATAAACAAGTTTATGTATGGTTCAAACGTATAATAGACTTATTAGCCTATTATTTATTTATTTGTTGGTTGGTTCTTGTTGACGTGTTTATCAATTAAAACCAATGCTACTATTTTTGGAAGCTTAATTCTGTAGTAAATAGCACTGGTAAAACCAATCTGCTGATGATATTTTGTAAATATATAATGTAAATTAGCCTACCTTCATTCTTTTTTTACTTTGGGTGACTTTTTATTAGCCTAACTTTCTTAAAAGCTGAACAAAAAAAAAAAAAAATGCATAAAACCAAAATCCCTTTAAGATGTACTCTATAGTCTTTGGTAAAACATGATTGTATGATGTTGTTAAAGATATATAGAATATTAAATAATAACATAATTAATATTATTAAATGTTCATATCAATAGCTACATAGCAAACTATGTACTCAGGAGAATAAGAGTACAAGAGAAAAAGCCTTATGAGTTCTTATACTGTAAGTATTCTCCTTTTTATACTACTGACAATGGCTGAGGCTGTATTAGAGACACATCCTAACTCAGAATCCTATTTGTTTAAGAACCATGGTAATTCTACTTAGAATTTAGAACTTTTTAAAATGTATTTCATGTCAAGAATTAGCCTAGGAAGCTTCTGTACTGTCCTTGAATATCTAATTATTTATCCATAGTGTTTGTAGAAAAAGTAGACCTTTACTCAGTATGTGCAGAGTTATCTGATATAGACTGAATGATGCACATTTGTGTGCCGGTGTAACAGTAAGAGGTGAAAGTGCAGCCCTTAGAAGAATGTAGCACAGACTCTGTAATGAACCTGTATATATTTAGAGTCAGGAACTACTGAAGAACCAGAGGTGAGAAACATACGCCTGACCAATTCACACTTGCACACCCACACACACTTGTTGTGTTTTCCTGTTTTATGGGGACATTCCATAGGTGTAATGTTTTTTATACTGTACAAACTGTATGTGATATTGCCCTACACCTAAACCTACCCCTAACAGGAAACTACTGTATGTGCAGTTTTAGATCAAAAAACTTAATTCTGTATGTTTTATAAGCTTGTTTCTTCATGGAGACCTAAAAATGTCCTCACAAGGTCAAAAACTACTGGTATCCCTATTATTGTGGGGACAAATGGTCCCCATGTGGTGATAAATACCAGGTGCACACACACACACACACACACACACACACATCTGAAACAAGCAGCAAGTCTTTCATTTGTGTTGTTAGGAATATATGTTACATCTGATTTTAACTAATAAAGAAGTTAAATTATCTTAATATAATTAATATTTATAGAATTATTGTACTAATTTGCACCTGGACAGTCACTGTATATGTTTTGCTAGGATTATTTTTGGAGTCATTCCAAATCTACAAATCCATTTTCCCATTCCAGTGGAAGAATAATGTTATCGTAAATCAGTCTCTAGTGAATAAAATGACTGAAACAGTAAATAACAGCATTTCATCAGAGAGAAAGATGAGCTGGAATAACACATAGACTTGCACATGTGTACACATGCAGGGCCCACGCGCATAAGCGCTCAAGTTATTTTTTGAACTTCCCTTTGGGTGGCTTTAATGGTGTGCTGTATGTGAAAATGGGCCTTTAGGGAGCTTAAAACCCTGTAGGTCTGGATCACATTCCAGCTCTCGCTGTGTCTGTGCCTGTCTAATACTGTTACACTCTCCAGAACCTCATGTTATCTTCACACATATACAGCACTGTCCCAAGGGGGAAAAAATGACTCAGAATTTGCTCAAAAGATACAATGGGTTTAGGATTTGTAGTATCACCTTACTCAATTCATCTGGAGGTATAAAAATAGACAAATGACACAACTGTTGATAGACCTATAAAATTAATGTGATAAGATGATTCGAGAAATATACTTTAGCATTTTTTTTCAATATAGTACTCATTACACACTAAAACATGAGTATAAGTACTTTGTATTTATATTTTTAGCTCTACAAAATTGCAACAGCTTAGTTACAAAATACACAAATATATAACATAAAAGTTTCAACAGGAATGTTGTTTAAATTATTGCAATTAAATGATTGATAATGATTAATCACATAAATAAATTAAAGTTTATTTATGATTACATACAGTATATATATATATACAGTATATATATATATATACAGTATATATATATATATAAGTTTATTCATATTTACATATCATATATATATATTTACTGTTTTTCTTAGGCTAAATATATGCATGTGTATGTATTTATAGATATCTAAAAGTGTATTATATTTCAAAAATATAATGTTTTTTTTTTTCTTTTCAAAATGTGATTATAGTAGTTATTATATTTAGTTGTTCATAGCAGGTGGACCACCCTTACGTAAAACCATATATAGAATTTAGTCTTCATCTATTAATGTAAACTGTTTTGACAGTGGAAAAAGTTAATCTCCACGGAGATCTCATTAGTGATTTTTTTTTTCTTTTACAATAGGGTCCCAATGCAGGCCACTGGGTGGAGCACTGCTCTCCAACACACACATACACAGCGTGCAGGGGGGAGTGTCAGTGGGTAAGAGGAAGGCAGCTGGCACGCAGCTGATTTGTCTGGAGGGTTTCACAGGAAAGTGTGGCATTCACGACCCAGCGCTCATGCAGTACAGACCATCCACAGCCTGCTTGCCAGTCTCCGCTGTTCTGGCCAGATCCCAAACTCACTCAGAGAGAGAAAGAGAGAGAGGAGAGCAGATGTGGTGAGTGTGACAGAGGAGGGAACAGTTAGGTGAACTCTAAAGGGGAATCCTGAGAGCAGAAAGAAAGGCGAGCAAGGACACAGAACCTTCCAGCGCTTGTATCCTTTCACATTCCACGCTATTTTACCACATTCTCAAGCTTTTAAAACATGGAAGTGATTGAAGACAGCCATCTGCACCTGGAAGTGCCTGACCCGCACAAATCCCTTACTGAGATCTCAGAAGATGAAATCAACCTCCCAGCCTCTGATGATGAAGATGAAGTCATCTCCGAACACAAAGCAAAATCTGCTGATGAGAAAGAAGAGGCAGGTGAAGGAGACAAAGGTGAGATGAATGGAGTCATGGTCCTGGCGCTACTGGACAAAATCATCGGGGCCGTGGACCAGATCCAGCAGACGCAGGCCGGGTTGGAAGTCCGTCAGCGAGAGATGGAGAGATCAGTGACCGGCATCCAGGGGGAACTCACCAAACTGTCCAAGAGCCACACCACCACAGCCAACACGGTCAATAAGATGCTGGAGAAGGTGCAGAAAGTCAGTGTTAATGTGAAGACGGTGCGGGGGAACCTGGAAAAACAGGCCGGGCAGATTAAACGCCTGGAGAGCAACGAGAACGAACTTCTAAAGAGAAGAAACTTCAAAGTCATGATCTACCAGGTGAGGAGTGTGCACACAGAAGACAGTTAGGATTTCTTAGAGGTTGGTCAGGTTTCATAGCCAGGTTACATTTTGAAATATTAACTTTGTCTCAGATGTTTTTTTTTTACATTCCTGAAAAATGGACACAACTGAGACAATTGTTGACATGCAGTAACAATATAGATCTATAAAATGAATCAACAGTTGATTGGATCTCGGAGGAACTTGATAAGAAACATTCATATTAAAATCCCTTACTTCACAATGATTTCACTTCTGACTACATGTTTCGGTTTCTTGGCAAATCGGAGCTAAGGGTGAGATATCCTCACAGACCCAAAATTAGATGCAAGATTTCAGGACCTTTTATTTATTCAAAACAAAGCAAAAGCTTCCATATGGTATCCATTTACTGTAATTGGCGTCTAGTTTTTTTCTTTTCAGAAATGAAAAATATGTTTGGTAAAATAATGTGTTATGTAAAGATTATTTGCATTGTTTGCACAATGAGTGAAATATAAAATCTGAAGGGTGCATCATATGTCACAGTCATAGTTTGTAGGGTGTGGTCTTGGTAAAAAATTAATACATCTTACTATGGAAAAATGTAAAAGTATACGCACATCCAAAGTGTCTTGGCCATGGTGCATGATAAAAAATGTTATCAAATAATACAAAAAAGATCTGCACGCAGTTCTGTTTTTTTATTTATTTATTTATTTTTTAAGTTAATGTTAGACGTGTGCTCCTGAGGAAGAGATGTTGCAACTTTTAACTAGAAAGTGTGTATTTAGCAATGTGTATTTATTTATTTACATCTTACAAATTTATATAAATAAATATAACCAAGTGTTTCCTTAACATTACATAGCAAAGTTTTCAAGAGATTTACATTTAACAAAAAGAAATTTGAGTTCAAAATATCAAAAATATGTTTACAGACATTTCCTTCAACACAAAAACACATTGCAATGCATAATTCAAAATATGGATAAAACACCTCTGGAAAGTTGACACATTGAGCCACATTCTTGAGATTAAGATGTCTGGAGGAAGGAAGATATTTTGATAAATGTTTGCAACCAGGCTGTTTTGGGTCACTATTGACTTCCATAGTA
>JAUCMT010000056.1:10248836-10271670 GCA_032357475.1 Enteromius thamalakanensis
TCCGCCTTACCCATCAGTCACCACAGCAACACATTGTCTAACTCCTCCCACTGACCTAGATTCGCGTGTATATAACCCGGAAGTGTCTGTATGTTTGTACAGTTCGTTGTTTAGGGTTTCATTCATTCGTGTTCCTGGTTTTCGTCACTCTGTTGGATGATCTGTTTACGACTTCTGCCCAGATCTGAACTTCTCGGTTTCTCCCCAAGGACTCAGTTGACTGGTATTGTGACCCAATGCTTCATTTCTCGACCCCGCTTTTGTCTTTGTCTCCTTCAACTTTGTCTGCCGGTGCTCGACCACTGCTGTCCTGACTTTAAGCCTTTAAATAAAATACATTTGCATTTGAGCTCGCACGTCTCACGTACTCTCTCATAACAGAACAAACTGTCAAAACTGAGTTCAGCACAGTGTTTTTAGAAGAGAGAAAAAGGCTCGCTCAGTTCTGTGGATTTCTTTTTAAAAGGATGACGTTCTAAGAAAAACTGTTTGCACTCGTGCACAGAGACCCGCTGTTCGAGTACTTTGTTTCATTCAGCTCGCAGAACGGTCGGGTCTCAACGACACCATCCTCACCGCGGCGCTTTTGAGCGCTGCATGCTGAGTCTGCTCCGTAGAACTTCCAGACATTACCGGGAATCTTTCTTTGCCTGATGACAGTGCGGTCTCAGGCAGGAGGATTGGTGCAAGCCGCTAGTGCTATTCCAGAGAAACCGCGCAAAATGGCGACCGAATCCGCGACACTGGATCCACCAGCGAGGGCTCCAGCGCCATCTGAAACCCCCCCGCGGTGCATGCTTTGCCTAAGCGGTTGCCAGGTCTGTCAGAAACCCATGCGGGGTCCCAAACCACAAAGGAGGGGGTTGAAGCCTGATTTACAGTATGGCAAGCCATTTGTGCCATATGAAACTCTACTGGTCCCGGTTCCTCAGCCTAAAAGACTGTTTCCTGTCCAGTCAGCTCAAGTCATATAGCCAGGGGTGCTGTCCCAGGTCCAGTCGATTCAGGTTTCACAGCTTGAGGAGCTGTCACCCATTCTAGCCACCCCCGAAATACTAGCTACGGGCCCTGACATCACTACGCAGCGAGAGGGACTGTGTGGTATACAGTTTGGCCCGCCTACCCAACCAGTCACCGAACGACAGCTAGGGGAGCTGTCTTCCACTCCGGGGGTTTTCAAGACGCCCATAGAGGGCACTAGGGCCATCACTCAGCGTGAGGGGCTGAGTGAAGTTCAACCAGTCATTGATCAACAGCCAGGGGAGCTATCTGCCACTTCAGTGGTCCCCAAGTCGCCCACAGAGGGTGCCAATCTCATCACTCAGCGAGAGGGGCTGGGTGAAGCTCAGCCTACCGAGCTGTCGAAGGCCCTCACGATTCCTGACGCACGGTACGAGGGACCGTGCTTAACCCCATCTGTCTCAACCATGCAGCCTGACGAGCAGCAGAACGTCCTCGCGAAACCCAATCTGCATGTTACGGGTCCTACTCCCGTTTCACAGTATTAGGAGCCGTGTATCGTCCAGTCAATCCCAGTTACGCAGCCTGCGAAGCTGCAGAAGGCCCTCCAAAACCAGTATTTTGCACCCAGACTCCATCAGTCTCCAGAGGCCTCATTGGTTGCTGCACAGCTCATGGAGGTCCCTGAATCAGGTTCCAGTCGGTCTGGGGGTATGGTCACTAAGAGCGCATTCAATCTCGGTCTGGTCTCGATGGGTGTATCCACTTCCTGTCTGGTCTAGAAGGGTGAATTCACTGAAGGGTCGGTTCTCAAGGGCACAAAGCCGATCTAGTGGTCCTAAGAAGGCTCTGTCACAGTCTGGCCGAACCCATGGGACCCTCCTGCTATCCGCTCCACCCAGGAAGATGGCCTCGCTGTCTGTTCCGCCTCGTTGGGCTTCTCCACCGCCTGCTCGGCCCAAAGGGAAGTCTCTGCCGGCGGTTCCGCCTCGTTGGGCTTCTCCACCACCTGCTCCACCCAAAGGGACGTCTCCACCGCCTGCTCCGCCCAGGAGAACGTCTCCGCCGTCTTTGCTGCTTGGTGGGCATCACCGCGGTCCACACTGCTCAAGTGGACTTCTCCGCCCCGGTGGTCATCTCCGCCACCTGCTCCGCCCAGAAGGAGGTCTCTGCTGTCTGCTCCGCCCTGGTGGCCACTTCTGAAGTGGACTTCTCCGCTGTCTGCCCCGCCCTGGTGTGCAGTCCCTCCGGCTCCCAAGTCTAGGCGTCTGCAAACTTTCTGTGTTTTGTCTGTTTACATGCCTGGACTCAGTCTCATGAACTCATTCTGTTTACATCCCGGACTTTCATTCATGTTTCTGTGTCGTCACGTGTATTCACTTATGTCTCCGCCTTACCCATCAGTCACCACAGCAACACATTGTCTACCCTCTCCCACTGACCTAGATTTGCGTGTATATAACCCGGAAGTGTCTGTATGTTTGTACGGTTCGTTGTTTAGTGTTCATTCATTCATGTTCCTGGTTTTCGTCACTCTGTTGGATTATCTGTGTATGACTTCTGCCCGGATCTGGACTTCTCAGTTTCTCCCCAAGGACTAGTTGACTGGTATTGTGACCCAATTGCTTCATTTCTCGACCCCGCTTTTGTCTTTGTCTCCTACAACTTTGTCTGCTGGTGCTCGACCACTGCTGTCCTGACTTTGAGCCTTTTAATAAAATACACTGTTTGCATTTGAACTCGCACGCCTTGCATACTCTCTCATAACAGGCTGCAATTAGTTTGATGGCCAGTTTATTCAAAGCTCATAAATATAGCTTAATTTATGTTCACATGCATTCACATGGATCCAAATTGCAGCTCAAGAAACATTTTTCTGTTTTATTATAAAAAAAAAACAATTAGATTTTTTAATAATTTTTAATTTCTACTTTTTATTTAAGTAATTGTAAGCAAACTTTCAAATATTCCCCAGAATCATAATATATATCAAAGAAGGGTTTACATTTCTTCCAGTTGCATGTATAAATATTGTATTTGCTGACCAAAATCACCATGCTATGTCAAGAAAATATATACATACATGTATATTCAATATATATATAAAAAAATTCTCAAACTAAGAAATAATTATTAGCCTATTGTTTTCCACTAATAGCTAATGGAAAACTTCCATTCGTATCACAGCAGTAACAATTGTGTTCAAGAGACCCAGTTACCAGAGTGAGCGGCAACTATTTCCCCTCAGCACTCCAAGCATTTCATAGTGTGTACCAGTGTAGCAGCACATTAGTTTAGAGCAGAGAATAGCTATTTGTACAATAACTGTTTAAAATGTGAATTCACCCAGTCAGTTTTGAGTGTCCATGCTTAAGATATAACCTCCCTCACTTGTCCATCACTCTCATTATAACCTTTAGCTTCTTTCTGATTTGAGTGATCCAACCTAATGATGTTTAATGCTGCAATTTTTGATAAAATGCAGTTATGTTATGGACTGTTGGCATTAATTGTGCTCATTATGGAGTGGTAGTGGAGTGCGTCATAGTGACTAAAAACTTACAAAAAAAAAAAAAATCCACTCCTCAATTCAGTCAAAAATCACTCCACTCTGCTCACTCTGCCAGAAATGGAAGAACAAACTAAAATCGCTTCTGTAAAAATCCACCTGTGGATATATTCTAAACAGAAAAAAAGTCTTTATATTTGGGACAACAATGTCACCAAATCACCAGCATGCTTAAACAAATAAATGCTATTGTGGTTTAATTTAAAATAATCTTTTCAAATAATGTAAAAAACACATAAAAAAATGTGTTTACCTGTTTTTAATGGATCCAATACATTTTAATGCAACTGTTAATATAAACAAGTCCTCATTATAAACATAAAATAATAATCAATTTCAACAGTGTAACGCTCTACATAAGGAGGAGGAGACGTAAACGTAAGTATAATAATATTTATTGAATGAGAGAAAGTCTTTGTGGGGAATTGAGATGATAAACTTGACTTCAGCAGCGCCGCACACACAGTTCTCTGTATCCGTGGGAAGCTCAGGTATCTTGTTCACAATCCAGATATAGTGTGCTCCATATATCTCCGTGATGTTAATAATGATCTTTACTTCTTTCCAGGTGGTTCCAGAGGCGGAAGGGATTTAGTGAACGTCGTCTGTGAAGACAGGTAAGGTACAACAGGTAAGTATCGTGGGTAAGTATACCTTGACGTGAAGCTTCCCAGTAATACTGCGTGCTGTGAGGTAAGGTGCTCGTGGTGCTGGTGAGTGCTCTTTTCAGAAGACCGTATCCTCGTGAATCAATACTGCAAGTTGGTCTTTGCAGATGGTTGGAGCAGCGAATCAAGTCCCAGAAGTATCTTGAAGCACATAAGCTTGAATTCAGGTAAGTAGACAGGTAAATACAATGATCGTGATAACAGGAGGCTTAAGGTAAGCAAAGGAAGTATTACCTTGATCACAGCCGACGAGAAGTGAGTGAGGTGAGTATAAATAGTCTCTGCTGATTGCACTACAGGTGATGACAATCAGAACTCGGGTGAATGAGAACGTGTGTAAGCGGCTGCGCTGGGATCAGTAGAGCTAGGAGGTGTGTTTGAATGTGGGTCATCAGCTGTGTTAGGTGCTACACAGCTCGCTGACGTGACAAACAGTCATTGAAGACAAGTAGGCTAATTTTTATTTGATGGGGGGTGGTAAGGGACCTAAATAATTGGTGGGTGCTGGCCCAAAAAAAGTTGAGAACCACTGATATAGAATAATCATACAATATGTATTTCGTTATGAATTTAGTACATTCTTCAGTGTTTATAATAATGCAAATACAGTTGTGACAGGATGATGACTTTATAGTTTTTGCATTTGACCCTTTCAGGCTTTCCGTAGCCCGAGTGAGGTGCCTCAGTGTAAAAGCTGGACTCAGGTCAGTGTGCACACCCGTCAGAGTCTGGAGGTGCTCAGAGAAACACTGAATACTGCAGAAGAACTTCTGAAAACACAAATATACACTGTCACAAAGAGAGGTTACTATTCTTTTGCCATTTGACAATAAAAACAATAACTAAATGTTAATATTCTAATTGAAAAGGAAAGTAACATATTATTGTAATGGGGATTTTTTTTCCACAGAACTTGAGGCAATATCCGAGTATGCAGGTATTATAATATAATTCCGATTTGGATCTTTACATTTTCTGTGGACTTTGAAAATACTGATTTATTAAAATATCTTTACTGTCTTTGCGATCATCAAGGACATTTTTTCAGTTGAATCTTTAAACAATTACATTCTTTACATTCTGAAACATAATCTATAGATTTTTTTTATGCATTTAATGTTTTCCCCTCTTTCTCCCCATTCTATAAATAATATTGAGTCTTGCCTGAATCCTTGAGACATCTTTAATCTGTATTTGAGCCTTTGAGCCATCTTTAATCTTTTCTTTAATTTTTTAACAATCTTTTTTTGTAATATTGAACTATTAATCTATAATTTTCTAAGACTATATAGAGTCTTTACTTGAATCTTTTAACATTTTTTATTTCTTGAACCTTTAAACAATCCTAAATAATTATTTCAATCCTATAATCTTGAGTCCTTGAACCATTGTGAATCTTTTCTTGAATCTTTGAGCCATCTTGAATATACACTTAAATCTTTGAATCATTTCGAATCTTTTCATTTATTTATTTCCCCTTAACCTTAAACAAATTAGAGTCTTTCTTTGAATCTTTGGAAACACTTTATTGTAGGGTCTTTTAACTAGTTAAAATAATTAACATGCATAATAATAGAATATTAGCCATTTATTAGTAGTAATCAAGCACATATTAATACCTTATTCTGCATCCTTAATCCTACCCAATAACTAAATTTATCAACGAACTAATAATAATCTATTAATAAGCAGGAAATTAGGATTTAAAGTGTTACCGAAACTTTTATCCATCTTGAAACTTTACTTTAATCTTTAAAAATAATTATATCTTAAACACTTATATGGCCTTTCTTCATTACAGTCAAACATGTGAATATAAATTACACACACCACTATTCTTCAGAAAACTTACCAAGGCTTTGCCTGATGTGATTCTTGCAGTGGATATGACCCTTGACCCTGAAACAGCAAACCCCTGGTTGGTGGTGTCTGCAGACAGGAAGTGTGTGACTGACGGCAACGAAGAACGGAGCGTTCCAAACAATGCTGAACGCTTTGACACAGCACCATGTGTCCTGTCTAAAGAGCCCATTTCAAGGGGAAGGATTTATTGGGAAGTTGGAGTCTCAGGTAAAACAGCATGGGACTTAGGAGTGGCCAGAAAATCTGTCAACAGGAAGGGTTTGGTGACACTGAGCCCACAGGATGGTTACTGGGCAGTTTGTCTAAGAGGGGGCAGCGAGTACAGGGCCTGCGACCGTGAATCAGTGCTTCTGTCACTGAAAACTCTTCCACGGAGAATTGGTATATATGTGGATTACGAAAAAGGTCAAGTATCATTTTATGATACAAGTGCATGCACACATATCTACTCATTCACTGGACAGTGCTTCACAGAGAGCCTGCTGGCTTACTTTAACCCAGACATGAATGACACAGGAAATAACAATGCCCCACTGGTTATACAAGCTGTCAGTACTGACAACGGGGATCAAACATCCGATATTGTAACAATATAAAAAATGACAACCAACAAAAATAGAGATGTAACAAGCAAATGTTGTCAGACTGAAAACAATTAATGTAGAGTGCTGATAATTGTTAATCTATGTACAGTATATGCTTTTTGATTATTGCTGAATGAATTGTGTTTCCAATTGGTTAAATGATTCAATGAGAACACAAACCATTGTTTATTTCAGATTTGATTTAATGTGACATTTGTGATTCATAGAGAAATAAAGTTTAGCAGTCACTTGTAATTAAAATGTGTTAAATTTACATAATAATGTACATATTACATACATTTGCACTTTGCAGTTTGCATCTTTTAAACACACACACACACACACACACACACATTGGAATAGTTTACAAGGACTCTCCATAGGCACAATTGTTTTTATACTGTACAAATTATATTTTCTATACCTTAACCCTAACCCCTTACATTTTTAGATTAAAACAAGTGCCTGCATGGTCAAAACTTACTGATATTATTATCATTGTTTGGTTCCCATAATGCAGGGAATACCATGCACACTAACACACACACAAACACACACTAAATCTTCCTTTCATCCTTGTCTTGTAATCTGATTTTCTCCATTGACCTCCTGTTCTTGTCTTTACTACGAACACAACAGCCCCATCAGATTATCACACAGTTACTATAACTACAGCCAATCACATTAGAGAACAATTCTCAAGCCATATGCTGCTCATCTTAATAATAATAATATCTGTCTAGTAGATCATTAACTGTCCAGTTAATGATCATGAAACGGTCCATGACCAGTGTTTAAAGTTATTGCTCCTTGGGGAACATATTAAATATTTGCATTCATTTAAAGTGTAGGCTATTTGTAATTGAGAAATGCTGTGGGACTGGCAGGAACACAAGTAACTGAGAGGAGGAGCTGCAGAGAGAGATTAAGCAGATTAAAGCAGGATTGATGAAACAGCGTCTTTCTAAGAAAGAAAGAAACTAGCAATCAGACCTAAAACGAGAGAGAAGTTTCATGCTGCAGCTGATGATTTGACAGTGAGGAAGACAGAAGTACAGGTGGACAACAGGAGAGGACAGACCAGTTTAGGGAAGATGAATGACATAGACAGGTGCTGAGAGGAGGATTAACACTCACTAAAGCTCTGTGCAGAGAGCAGGAGACTCACAGACACACATACAGGTATGTCACTGAGAAAACTTTACACAGCTTATTCATTATGTCAGTGGAATCCATGCCTTCCTTTTATCAGCATCAGCATCATTGTATTTATTTGTCCAGATTAAAATGTTTTTATTATTAAAGAAAGTCGCAATAAAATTGTTGATGCACATATTTGCTTTAGTAGTCCTGCTGTTCGACAAATTGATTTATAAAAGTACTTGGAGAAGAATTGATACAGTGTTTAAAATTATGAAAATTTAATAATAGAAGATGCATATACATGATGAAGATATAGAAGGAAGGTTGCTTTAAACTGACGTTATGGATTAATTGTAATTTTATTGTATATTTTTGGTTGTTACTTTAAATGCTTTAATTTTTCACTATATGCATTACAAATTGCTATATTTTGAATTATTTACAATATTCTGACCTGATGATATACATTAGCTTATCTGAAAACAGTTTTCTCCTTAATATGTGGATTCTTTGATAAACAGAATGTTAGAAAGAACAGCATTTGAGACAGAAATATTCCACTTCCAAATGATCAATTAAACATATCCTTCCTGAATATTTTTTTGTTTTTTTTTTTGTTATAAGAAAAAAAGAAAGAAAGAAAGAGAGAAAGGTTTTGTAAAACAACATCACCAATTAAAATTGAAAGCTTCGGACTTTAATTTTTCTTTATTTGGAGCATTGTCAAATCATTCTGAACAGCATTACTTTAAATATGAGTTCATCTTTCACAAATGTTTTTATATTGGAAGTCAGTGGGTTATCAGTTAAATTGAATAATTTAACTTCAATTTTTGTAATAATTGTGAAAGTGAAATGTAATATTAATATTAATGTAATTTGCTATTTTCCCTTGTTGTGTGACACAGGATAAGAGAAATCGCAAAAAAATATAATGAAAGGTGTCCCATTGCCAGGATCCCTTTGTAATTGGTTGGGTCTGGTACAGTAGTTCTCCTAATGTCACTGGCAGTGGATGAGACAGCTGGGGACCTCCCAGTGAGGGACGTGGACTTGAGAGCAGGGCTGATAACTGCTCTTACAGGTGTGTATTGAGCACTGCGTTTATGTTGAAAAATAATTTGCATTTTATGTATGGTTTCTTGAAATGAGCGGAACTGCTTTATTTCAGACACAGATCAAGATACCAGAAACTGGAGAAGACCACCACAGGTGCTCAAAATAAAGGGTAAGCTATGAGTCAGTATAGCCCTTAAAACAAGTACTTAGTGTTTGGAAGGTTTAATTAACTTCATTATCATTATTATTTTAAAAAATACATAATACTTTAATTGATTACTGATTACTGTTATACTATTTATTATTCATAAGAAATCACACATATCTGTTTCAGATTTTAAGAGAAGATCTCAACAATCTGTGCTCAAAAATGTTCTCAAATAAGCTGATTATACGAGCTGCTGTTCTCTACATTTGTGGCCAATTAGAATTAAATACAATTTCCAAATTATACTATTCATCAGTGTTTAGAATGCTGCCTCTAAACATGTATTAACAAACAGTATACTGTATCTTATCAAAATACATAAAATCAATATTCATTTGTTAAATCGTTGATGTCAACATTTATTTATATATACATTACGATTTATGTTGTAAAGAGTGTTATACAAATAAACTTGTATTAAATTGAACATTTTCAATTTCTCTCTTTTAGAACAAACATTTGAGACAAAGTCAATACTCAATTAAACATACCAGAACTGTGAACTTTCCTGGGCTATGGAAGAGCAACCTTTAGGCAGACAATTTAAAGATTCCTCTGTTTTTTTTCTTCTTCTAAGTTTCTCTGTCTTTATACAGATCGCCAGCGATTGTTCAGAATACCACGCGAACAGCTGGAGGACCAATGTCTCCGTCTACAGGAGGAGAACGCAATTCTCAAACAACACAGCCGCACACAAGAGCAAAAACTTCGCAGGTATGCAAACATACACTAACAGACAGAATTGCATAAGAGGAGAACTTTGCTTTATGGAACTTTTATTATTGTCTTTTATGCCAAAGAAAAACACACATTCTCCAAAGGATCATTAGAATGTAAAACTGTTTTTTTTTTTTATGACTGTCCAGGTTGTCAACAAAACTACTGCGATTAAAGCAAGGCCCTCCATCTGCAGGGAGAGATGGAGAGCTGGAGGACACTATTCAAGAGCTAGAGTCTCGTGTAGCGACTCTAGAGAGTCAAAAAGGGGCGCTGCAGAACAAACTCAGTTTAGCCAAACAACACATCTTAGACCTGGGCGTCAGGACACACAACAGACCACGAACAGGTGAGGAGTCACTGGATATGATAAAATGTTAATATTTCTGTATTGCTTCGGACATACACCATGGTGGCCTGTAAATTCAAAGAGTGTGGTACTTTGAATGGCTTAATATGGCAGGACTAAACCAGTACTCAATAAATCACCACAGAACTTTTCGTTAGAGGTGTTGTATTCCAGATTTTAGATTCAGTATCTACTCTCTCTTTCTCTGTCTCAGGGCGAATTGTGGATGGAGACGGAGGGGTCAGAAGAGCTGCCCGAACCGCTCCTGCCCGCTATGGCATCAGTTCTTTGGATGACCCCAGAGGAGAGATAGACAGATTGTAAGTTGACCTGTGGGTATGTGTTTTGCGATGTCTTGCAACAAACAACATATATAACATATAAATTGGTAAATAAATGTTTATGATGTGATATGAATGGGAAGACACTATTTATGTCACATACATTTATGGAATTTGAGTTACAAACTGCAAACTTAAAAAAATAACAAGGGAACACTTTATTTCGATAGTCCACTTAAGACATTCTGCTAACAGTAAGCAACTACATGTCAACTAACAGTCATGAGAGTATTAGTAGACTGTCTGCTTAATATCTTCTAACACTTTATTTTGATGGATCCACAACATACAACACACTGACTTTAAGTAACAAGTATGTCAACGTATTCTATAACCCTAAACCTACCCTAACAGTACTCTGAGAGTGAGTGGACATGTGGTTGCAAACGAATGAGAAATAATTAAGTTAATTACAGTTAGTAGAAAGACTAAAGTGGACTATCAAAATAAAGTGTAACCAGCCTAAACAGTCAAAACTTGAGTAATAATAGTGATGGTCAGTACACAAAAAATATTATCCTCAATCTTTTTGTCTCTTTCTCTTATGTGTATGCAGACTTGCATTACTCAGGTTTGTTGGATGTTTTTGTGTTTACATTATTTGCAGTTCTGCAAAAGTATAGTGCTTTGATTTATATACTTGCAACTCAGCTAACGCACACAAAAACATAAAGTAGGAAAGAAAGGCCCTCAATGTAATTGAAAGTGTGTCTCATTAAAAACATTTGTATTCTCAATCTTATGGGAAAATTCAAGTTTGTGGCTAATGCAGTGTATTATCTTGCATGTGCTTTATTGTCTATATCTGGTTTTTACATCCATGTCTCTAATTTTCCAGCTTGTTTTTTTTTTTCTCTCAGCAGGTCTACCATCATAGAAAATCAGCAAGGGAGGATGGCAGAGCTGGAGCCGTCTGCTCAGTCTCTTAGAGAAATGCTCAGAGACAAAGAGAAAGAAACTGATGGTATTGTGAAAGACCTGCGCAAACAACAAGCTGATGGACACAGGTAGGATTACGTTTGTAATAATACATAGTTTATTATTAATAAATTAACAATAGCTTGTTTAGTCGCATTTAGTGTTCATTCTCATATGGTTAGTATTTGGAATCAGTCAACGACACAGCATGCATGTAACAATTTTTTTATTCATCTTTACAGACTCATTATAAAAGATAATGTAGACATGATTAAATTGCATAAGCAGCTTTCGGAAAAGAGCACCTCACTTCTGGTCCTTCAGGAAAGGTTTGCTGCTCTTCAGGAGGTGAGCCATAAAGACCACGACTGAGCAAAAAAATCTGTTTAAATGATTGTAAATGACTGATTTGGGCTTGGCTGAAAAAATAATGCACCACAATAGTAATATGAACATTATACCTTGTGTTCTATTTGTGTAATCTTGGTGCACTGACATTTTTTGTAATAATACACACAAACATTACATTTTTGGTTCCCAAAATGATCTGCATTGTAGTGCACTCGCTGTATCTGCTGTCACATTATCATAGTGATCATGGGTCTTTCAATTGAAATCACTGGTGAAATGTCTTCCAAATAATATTTCTGCATTAAAACAAACCACCTCATTCCTCCCTTTCTTTGTACTCTTTCTTAAGGCTTATGAAAACCAGCTGGAGGAGGTAAGCTTAATCTGAAAATGGTCATTTTCCAAATTTTGCGTTTTTTACTCTTTCATCTTTCTTCTTTTTTACAATTTTTAAAAATTAGTTCTATTGTATGTGTTTGTTTGTTTTTTGCCTTATAAAATACATTATAGGGACAAAGGTCTTTAAAAGAGAGCCAAGGAGCACTGCTGGGGAAGGTGGAGGAACTGAGTGATCTGTTGAAACAGGAGAAGCAGAGAGTCCTGACACTTGAGGGCCAGCTCAATGCTGCCACACTTTCACTGCAAACTTTGGAGGAGGTACTCTAAAAGTTTCACTTTTGCTCTTTTGTTTTAAATTTCCATGTTTGAAATCTTTTTATAACACCTGTTTTTCAGCTTCAGGAGAGGGTTTCAGACCTAGAGGGGGAGAGGAACCTCCTGAAGAATAGCTATGATTCCCTTCTAGAGAGGTGAGTGTGTCATAAAAGGTAGGTTGGGGCATTGACATGGGGGCACAACCAGAAACATTTTAATAGGGTGATTCCCTAATTTTAGTGGTTATGTCCATTAAACAAAATAATAACACCAGTCATCTCACTAGCTGATTTATCTCAAGATTTTGGAGTGAATTACCTAAAATTTGGTTTATGTGAAGAAATCAGAAAGCACAAACTTTTTTATCAGGTTGCTATGCTCAAACACTAACTATAAATGTAGAATAAACGTTAATAGTGAAATTACATGGGGAAATATACCCAAAAGTCAAAAGGTCTGATAATGAAGGATACATGCAAATTCATGTAAATACTGTCCAAGCTCACAAGCTTTTATCACAGTCTTCTTATTTAATGGAGAAAATAACATGCAATCATGGAAGTTTATAATCAATGATCATCATACAGTAGGAACGTGTCATAAGAACAACAAGTCTGATCCAATACTTTTACTGTTTTGATCTGACCTTTTACTGTACACATTTATCAACTGTAAGGTCAGTTGGGCCTATCCATACAATTTTGACACAGGCCTTGTATTCAGTGTCTTTTTGGCCCCCAAACCATCCTATAAACATCCATAAAAAGCCTATAGGTTTTGTTTAATTTCACTGGCTTCCTCCATAGCACTATGTCTGTTCAGCACCATCAAGAAGGACAACATGAGAAAAAAGACAAAACAAATGACCAATTTAAAGAAGATAGTTGGAGAGAGGATGTACGGAGGCTTGAAGAAAGACTGGAGGCAGAAATGAAAGAAAAGAAAATGCTGAAGCAGGAGCAGGAACAGATGAGACAAGAGAATGACATGTTTCAGAAGGAGAAGGAGCGAGATAGAGGTAAGACTCATGCCTTGCCAGACTGCAATCATCAGTTCCATACTACATTTTAGCTTATTCTGGAAATGCTCATCGTAACAGCTTTAATATGTAACATTGTGTACACAGAGATAGTCAACATGTCATGTTGGAATGTCAATATGCAATATATTTCAAATGTTCTACTTCTTTAGCTTGTTAATTCATATTTTTTAATAAATTGAATGTTTCAGATATGGTTATGTTCCTCAGAGGAAAGCATGACTGCTTGGAAAGTGAAGTCCTGCAGCACAGACAGGAAGTCACGTCTTTGCAAGAAAAACTGGACTCTGTTACAAAAGTAAAATGTGCTCTACTGAGCTAAAATTTATTTCTCAAACAAAATCTTGGGCCAGCTATTCATTTTATTATAATTTATATATCAGTATATTTCCATGTATTACCCATATTCTGTGTTTTGGTCTCTACCAGGAGTTTGATATGAGTGTGGAAGATCTGAGCGAGACTCTGCTGCAGATTAAGGTAAAATGCATAGTTTTAAAAGTTGCATTTTTAGATATTTCAAAACATTTAAGCAGCTATATAAAAGCATTTGTGTTTGTTTAATTCTTTCCCTATTTCTATTTCTTTCTTTATTTGTGTGCTCTTCTCTTAGGCCTTTAGAATGCAGCAGGAGACTCAAGGGATGATGTGCTTTTTGAAAACAGACGAAAATATAGAAGAAACATCAAGGGATTTGACTGCAGTGCAGGCCTCATATGCAGAAACTGTTTTAGAACTTCAGAAAACAAGAGATTTATTATTACTGCAGCATCGACTAAATGCTGACCTTCAGGTACACGCATAGATTTGCAGAAACAATGTACTATGTTACAACAGTTGCATGTAAAATATTGTTCAGTTGTTGAATATTGCTCGGAATATTGTTCTTTTAATTCCACCATTCCGTCAACCATTACACCTACAGTATTTTCTTTTATAGAATGAGATGAAGACAGTTATGGAAAAATTTGAAAGAGAGAGGGAGGAGAATAGAAGGAGAACAGGTGAAAAAGACAAATTGTTGAAAAGCCGAAGCCTTCAAATTGGCAATTTACAAGGTTAGAGGTTTACTATGTACAAGAGATTGGGGCTAGATGTCACAAGTTACACATATTTATGTATATATATTGTTTCATATTTAAAAATAACGATGACACAATTATAGCTGTATAGATACTGACCTTTAAAAAATAAACCTATGCTGAGAAACGTTGAATACAGTACACAAGACATTAACAACTAGCCCCATTCTCCCCTTTAGCTCTATCTCCAGTTAATAATGCATGTATGACGATGACATCATATTTTCATCTATTATTTTAGCTCAGCTTAAAGACATAGCGTACAGCCCTAGAAACTATAAGCTGACCATACCCCTGCAGTACACCTGGACAGGGCTGGAACAAGAGTCAGTCATGCCTGCTGCAGAGGGCGCTATAATCACACAACTGCGTGGAGGAGAATCTCTTCTGGAGATCCATCTAACAGGAGCTACCTTTACACCTTTGGGATTGAGACTCATGGGACAAGGCACAGGAGATCTCCAAGGGGTTGCAACATTTTGCACCTATGCGTTCCTTGATTTTGAAACCCTCTCAACTTCATTAATATCAGGTGGACAGCCAAATTATGGCTTCACGTCGCATTACGCCCTCTCTGAGTTTGACCTGGAGAAGCTCAGGGTTCAGGGTGGGTCCATCACTGTTGAACTGCACCAGGCGCTTGGAGGGGTACAATTTATGACCCGTGGGAGAGCAAGGATTTCTCTAATTGGAGCTGTACAACGCAGGGGTGAACGAATGAAAAACAGAACCAACATCACAGGTAATATAAAGGTCAAGTGAGCTTTGCAGAAAAATAGTTTTGTATGCGTATATAGGTGTGTTTGGTTCAACATTCTTTGCTCTAATATTTCACATTGAATTTTTAAGATTATTTAGTCCTTTATTCTGCAGGAGCTGAAGGGGAAGTTATAGGATTCCTCGAGTTTTGGGTGTGTTTACACGCTCAGGTGGAACTCACAGAACCTCAAAACGAAAGAGCCACAAGTAGAACAGCTCTAAGACACACCAGAGGTGCAGAATGGGCTCATGGGGAAGCAGAGGTAAATGCCACCAAATACCACATGGTGGGGACAGGGCATTTTAGAATAGAGACCATAGTTCACTCTACAATGAAAAAACTGTTGTTTACTAACATTTATTTGGTTTAAAATTGTGAAAAATAATTTATTCTTTTATAGTACTTGTTTTCAGGCACTTAACATAAAAATGTTTTATACATTAAATGTATATTAAATGCAGTTAGCTGAACTTTTTTTTCACCCATTTAAATACAACATCTTTATCTGTAATCTTGCAATTTCCTCTATTGTCTTTGAAATAGGATTAACATGAACTGAGAAGCATTTATAGCAAAATAAAATATACTTTTAATGTCATTTTTGTTACACCATTTGTAGCTACAGCTTTTTAAAATATACTTTTTTCATATACTTAAATATTTAAATATTTAGCAAAAAGCTGCTTTCTTCCATAAAGTAAAAGTATACAGTGATAAGTAAGTCACTCAAAAAATAATAAAACAAAGACGGAAGCACCAAAAGTGCCATAACAATAGTTTCTAATAGCTTTACTGTGGTTTGTATAACTCTTGGAGGTCAACAGACCTTGGTCTTTTTATAATTTTTACTGTATGAAAAGAGCAGCTTAGATGATATATAATTTACCAGTTATATACCAGGAAGAAGAAAAGTCATGGTTTGAGAAAACTAACTATTAACTTTGACTTTACTTTTCATTAATTGTTAGTAAGGTAGTTTTTAAGTTCAGGTATATGAGTAGGATTAAGGGACATAGAATATGGTTATTCAGAATAAGACAGTAATATGAGCTTTATAAGTACTAATAAACAGGCAATATAAAAAGCATGCTAATAAGTAACTAACGAGAACTGATCCCTAATCTAAAGTTTTACCAAATGTATTACCTCAATCTGATAAGCATGTATTTTGTGTGTGTTGCAGGAAATTTATGATTATGGCGTAGGGATACCCAATGAGCTTGAGGTGGTACTGGAGCGCTGTGTGGGTCTCAGTACCCGCTGGCCAGGACTTCTCCCGGATGCATACTTAACATATCGCCTTTATGACCTACCACCTCATTCTACACCCATAATTCAATGCTGTGTGGATCCTGTCTTTGAGAACTCAGCAAGCTATCCATTAGCTGTAACCACAGATTTATTAGAATACCTGAATGTGGGCAGCCTGTGGGTGTATGTGTTTGATGACAGCGAGCGTCAGACTTCTCACACATATTTGGCAAAGACACCAATACCACTTCGAGCCCTTGCATCAGGCAGACCAATCAGAGGTAATCATTACAATCAGGAACTTAATAGAACCTTAATTAAATCAAAATTATATTCTGTGCATACACTGTCAGACAAAAATGAGGAATAATGAAGATGTGTCTTATGCTCATCAAAACTTAATTTATTTGATCAAAATACAGTAAAATTGTGAAATATTAACAGCACTGATAATTAAGATACAGACCCATCATTAATAATTGAGCACTGATGATGGTTAATAATAAATAATCATCAAATCAGGATATTAGCATTATTTCTAAAGGATTGTATGAAATACTTTGCTATGACAGGAATAAATTGCATTAAAAAAATATTTGAAAGAAGGCTGTTTAAAATTATAATAAAATTTACAACATTTTTGTTTTTACTGTATTGTTGATTAAATAAACATAGCTTTATATAAATGAGCATATAAGACTTCTTAAAAAAAAACAAAAAACTTAATTTTAAGTAGTTTTAGGTAGGTAATTTTTTTTACCAATTTAATTGAAACAGAGCAACAAAATGTTATTTACTTTTCTCTCTAAGAATCAAAACCCACAAGCTACCATTTAGAACCATAACCTATATTTACAAAGACAATGGTTAACTGGGATGAGTAATGTTTACTTTATTCCCTGCTGTCAGGTGACTATGTACTTAGAGACCCTGCTGGCAGCCCTAGAGGAATCGTGAGGGCCACTCTCAGGTGGAAGTACCCTTTCCAGTCACCTGAGGCACCTTCAAGACAAAGAGAAGAAATAGAGAGAATGGTGTCTAGTGCTGAGGTTTCACAGAGACCAATTGCAAAGCCCAGGGTGAGTGTCAGTTGAATGACAATTACCTCCCACACTATTTCATTCACCCATTCAAATTTCATGTTACATTTTTAAATGAATTATATAAATAAATATTAAATACATATATAATATTGAATGTAAATCTAATTGTTAAAAAGTAGTTATTTTCCAATTTGGAGTTCAAATTTGTCCAAATTTTAGTAGAAAGGTTTTAGTTATTTTTAATTATTTTAACTACTTTAGTTTCATCTTTGTCATTTGCATTTTATATTTTTTATATATTTTAAATGTACATTGCATCTACCATTTTATTTACCGCATTTGATTGTGGAAGATTTAGGCAGTCATTTTCAGAAAGCAGATGTGTTTGGATTAAGTTAGAAACAGAGCATAATAAAGTGGTATATTTCAGAAAAAAATATAAATGTAGTCTTTCAATTTATTTTCAGTCTCAGCTTCGGCCTCCACCAGACCATGGAGCCAAGACTACAGACGCTCACCCATGCCCAACCATTAGAAGCCCTCAAAGTGGTTCAATTGCACCCCTTCCATCACCATCCATTCAGGTCACTGAACCCACGTCATATAATCAGAAAGCTCCATCTAATTTGGCTCAACCTTCAAGGTCAGGTAGACGGAAACAACACCGCACCGCAGTGTTGCACATTCAGGACAAATTGAAACCCACAACATCCCCTTACCAGAGTCCTGCCATGTCGGCTTCTGTGCCGAGCACCCCTCGCAGCCAAAAGAGCTATCGGAGCCACTCAACACAGGTAAGGAACTGAGATAGACATTTTTAGCGTCAGTATTTAAATCAGTCAGTTTAGAAGGATCTCCATTGTTTTTCAAGCAAATTAAAATGGAGGAGGAACAGAAATACAAAGATCAGGAAGATGAAACTGAAGACCGAAGTAAGTGTTCCCCCCACAAGTCAATTATTCATTAAACAAATTACAGGACTGTCTCTTTAAGCTTCTTTTCACTTCTTATATCCAAAATAGCTCAAAGTGACAAAGATACCCTTCAGTCTGATGAATCAAGAGATTCAAATGGAAGTGATGTCATCATAATTCCTCATCCACCAAAACCACATAAAAAGGTGATGATCATGCAGTTGACTAACAGACAACAGACATGTTACATAAAGTAGAATGTCGACAATAAAAGAAATTCCTCAAGCTTTCTTAATAGAGGAATAATGCATTATGTATTGTTTTTCCAGAAGCTGCCTTCTTAGAGGCAGGAGTCACCATTTTCATCACAAATAAATAACCTCAATTAGTTTTAAACCACAGTATAAATGACATCATGTTACATTGATTCTGCCTGAAATAAAACATTTTAATAACTTAACTAAAGCCACACCATGTATTTCTCAACACTGTCACTTAAATGTTTGGTGTGGTGAAAGATGCTCTGCAAATAAATGAGGAAGCATGTGATTCTGCTTGTGATTATATATACAAATATTATTACTTAGAAAAGTGGATAATACTTGAATTGTCTGTATTATTTAGGGAGATATTGGCAGTAAACAAAATTACTTTTTATTTATTTTAAATCCTCTGCAACACATATTTGCATTATGTTTTTAATTGCTATTTAAAACATTTTGCAACATTCTGTGAAATCCAGCTGGCGTTCATGCACTTGCATAAAGTACGTTGCTTAAAGTATGCAAGGCAGTTCTGCATTATAAATCAAACATTTGTCTTTGTTTCTCACAGGGAGACAAACTCAGAGTGGAAATCCTGTCCCTTTCTTTTGACCCTTCTTCCAGTGTTGCACTTGACAAATCAGTGCATCAGGTATATGTAGAGTACCGCCTTCTGGGTATTCCCATGGAGACAACAGAAACGCCCATGTCCCTGCGTAAACCAACAGACGGAGAGGAAATACACTACAACTTTACACGAGGTACTGTGACAAAAGTAAACATATACTTTCATTGACATTAGCTACATATTAAAAATCAAACATGTTTTCCAATTTAATTCATATTTAAATTCAATATCGGATAACACAAAACAGCAGTCATAAAAAATTACTTTACATTTAGCTTTGTAATGTTAGTTCCCTGTCTGTCAGTCACTATGACGTTATGTCATGACAACAGACTGGGGTCATTACTTGGGAGCTCTGATTTGCTCTGATATAGAGAAACACCAAATGAAAATTTGCTAGTGGAATTTGCATGCTGAACCATTCCCCCACCGAGTGGGTATAAATAGGGCAGCAGGTGCATCCACTCATCAGATTTTACTTTGAAGCCGAGAGCTGGTTAGATGCAGTTCCCTTTCAGTCGGTCACCTCGACATCACGTGCAGCGGGGCAGCCCGGTCAACCTTAAATGTCCTGAGCCCTCAAGACTGGAGGATTGGTACTTGGGTGTGGCCCGTGCCAGTAAACAGGGGCCCACTCCTGTACCTTTCTTCCCGGATGTGCATGATAAGTTGACTTGATAAGAAGGCACCTTTCACTGCCAGGAAGCGGTCGAGTGCTCTCTGAGCTTCGTGCCGCAACGGACCACACGCTTCATGCGATAAAGGTGACGGCGCATGCCCTGGGTCATGCTATGTTCACTATGGTGGTCCAACAGCCCCATCTGTGGCTGTGTCTTGCCGACAAGCACGATGCAGACAAGATTAGGTTCTTGAAAGCTGTGTTGCAGAATGGCCTCTTTGGCAACGCTGTGGAGACTTTTGCCCAGCAGTTTTCCGCTGTCCAGAAGCAGACTGAGGCGATCTGTCACATCTTGCCATGGCGTCCAGCTGCTGACTCCACCCGGACACCTCAGGCACCGCCTTAGCCTGCCCGTCCCCTGCACGTCTCCTCCGCAGCCCCAGCAGCAGCAGTCCTGTCGGTCGTGTCGAGGAGCCGGCCGTGGGGGTCCCGTCCAGCCTGTCCAAACCCCTGCAGGACCTGATGGCAAGAGGAAATGCAAGCGGCCCTAGGAGAGGCAGCCCAGGGATGGAAGGCACCCTGGTGGTCTCGATGGTGCCTCTTGCTCGGTTCTTGGATGCCTGGACTGGGCTCAGACCGTCTCGATGGCTCATCCGCACCATTCGGCTCGGTTATGCGATTCATTTCACCCGGCGACCTCCCAGGTTCAGGGGTGTTCGCTTCACGACGGTGAATGCAGACAATGCCCCTGTCCTGCGAGCAGAGATGGCTACTCTTCTGATGAAGAGAGCAATAGAGCCGGTCCCTCCAACCGATATGAAGACAGGGTTTTACAGCCCGTACTTTATAGTGCCCAAGAAAGGTGGTGGGTTACGACCGATCCTGGATCTGCGAGTCTTGAATCGAGCTCTTCACAGGCTTCTGTTCAAGATGTTGAGGCCGAAACGCATTTTCGAATGCATCCGTCCCCAGAATTGGTTTGTAGCAGTCGACATGAAGGATGCGTAATGTCTCAATCCTTCTGCGACACAGGACGTTCCTGAGGTTTGTGTTCGAAGGTCAGGCATACCAGTACCGTACCATATCAGAACCTTCGGGCTCTCCCTGTCGCCCCGTGTGTTCACCAAAGTGGCCGAGGCAGCCCTGACTCCTCTGAAAGAGAAAGGGGTTTGTATTCTCAACTACCTCGACGACTGGCTGATACTAGCACAGTCCAGAGCTCAGTTATGGGAACACAGGGACTTGGTGTTACAATAACTCAGCCTGTTGGGTCTTCGGGTCAACTGGGAAAAGAGCAAACCCTGTCCGGTGCAGAGGTCTACACTCCCGTCGTATGTCGCAACTCGCCCTCCACCTCCTCTAATGGAGTCAGAAGCATCAGAGGTCGCTTCGCGCCATTCACATTTCAGGTGTTTAAAACCAGACGGCTGACAAGCTGTCTCGAGCACAAGTGCTCCCTGGAGAATGGAGACTCCATCCCCTGAAGGTCCAGTTGATTTGGGAGCAGTTCGGTGCAGCACAGGTAGGCCTGTTCGCCTCTCCAGAAACCTCTCATTGCCAGTTGTTTTATGCTCTGACCAAGGGAACCTTAGTGATTTAGAGACGGGGCACCCTGTGATCAGTAGGTTCCAAGGGAAGAGACGGGGCACCCTGTGGCACCCACGTCCAGATTTGTGGAAACTCCACGTCTGGACCCAGGACGGGACACGTAGGTTCTAAGTGGCCTACCTCAAGGGGTAGTTGAAAGCTACAGAAGTTCTCGCTGCCAAAGCCTACAGTGCGGCTGGGAAGGCTGCCTTCGCGCTCCATGCTATGGCCATCCTGCAGGTCCACCAGGCCAAAGCGTTGAAGGAACTAGACGAGGAAAGTGCCGACCCAGGGTTGATGCAGGAACTGCGCTCGGCAACTGACCTCGCCCTCTGGGCGACGAAAGTTACAGCGCAGGCCCTCGGGTGGACGATGTCCACTCTCGTGGCCCAGGAGCGCTATCTGTGGCTTGGTCTGGCCGAAATGAAGGAAGCCGAGAAGGTTCGCTTCAGCGAACGACAGCTCACGTACCCGGGAGAGTGGCGTCTCCACCCCAAGATGGTTCAGCTGATCTGGAGTCGATTCGGGGAAGCACAGGTGGACCTGTTCGCCTCCCGCGAGTCCTCCCACTGCCAATGGTTCTATTTGTGCACCGAGGGGACCCTCGGCACGGATGCCCTGGCACACAGCTGGTCGCAAGGCCTATGCAAGTACGCCTTCCCCCCCAGTGAGCCTACTCGCACAGAAGCTGTGCAAGGTCAGGGAAGACGAGAAACAGGTTCTGTTGGTCGCGCCGTACAGGCCGACCTGTACCTGGTTTGTGGAACTCATGCTCCTCGTGGCAGCTCCTCCCTGGCGGATACCTCTGAGGGAGGACCTCCTCTCTCAGGGGTGCGGCACCCTCTGGCACCCGCGTCCTGACCTGTGGAACCTCCATGTGTGGCTCCTGGATGGGACGCAGCAGACCTAGCTGTCCTTCCACCGGCGATGGTTGAAACTTTCACTTCCGCAAGAGCCCTCTCTACGAGGCGTGCTTATGCTTTGAAGTGGCGTCTGTTCGCTGCGATTGGAGTAGTGATTTCCTTCCTGCAAGAGAAGTTGGAGCGCAGGCTGTCGCCCTCCACTTTGAAATTGTATGTGGCTGCAATAGCAGCCCATCACAATGCAGTAGACGGCCGGTCCCTTGGAAAGCATGATCTCGTCGTGAGGTTCCTTAGGGGCGCCAGGAGGTTAAACCCTCCGCGGTTGCCCCTCATACCCTCCTGGGATCTCTCTGTTGTGCTAGCCGGCCTACAGAGAGGTCTCTTTGAGCCACTTGAATCAG
>JAUCMT010000056.1:10271770-10292193 GCA_032357475.1 Enteromius thamalakanensis
CTGTTGCTTGTCTGTGCATTGACAGCATTGATATTTTAGTAAAACTTGACAAAAATATCCTTCTGTGAATATACATGTGCAGTTATCTTTCGGGACCTAAAATATAGATATTGTGTGGACAAATTTTACATTACATTAAATTTTTTTTAGTTGTCCTGAAAATGTTAAAAATGCAAAATATTTAAAACCACATGATACCAACATGAATACAAAGAAATCATTTCTTGTTTTACTCGTTTAATTACTGTGTTAAAAACAGTACAGGATTTTTTTTCCAGCCAACAAAAATTACTCACAAATATATGAATTAGATATGATTATCAAATTTTGGATTCAGTCTTTTTATCAACACATAATTTTTTGGTAAAGCATTGGTTGTAGACCTCGTTGATCTAATCTTCAGTTTTGGAGTGAACATTGCTAAAATTATATACACAAAAAAAGCTTTTTTCACTCCAAAACTGAGGTGCTCAAACTCAAATCACGTCAAAGTTTTACAAGGAGGGGAAAAAATCCCAATCAGTACAAAATCACGACCTGTGTGCAAAATGACCAGAACACAATATTGGGGTTCAGATTTTTAATCAAGTGTTTTTTTTGACTGTGATGATGTTTGTCATGTAAATACTTGTGATGGTGCTAGTGATTGTATTGCTTTTTCTGCTTCTCTGCAGGTTCAGAGTCCCGCTAGTGATAACGGGGTGAGTCCCAGTTCTTCATTTCCTCTGCTTTGCTTTTCACAGCATGCGCACGATGCAGTGGACTTTGGATGTAATTGCTGTTTTGTTTGCGAGAGCGAGGGAGTGTCTGGTTTTCATGCATCCAAATGATGCGATTCAATGTGACTGATTGTCAGTCAATTTTTAATGTCTCTGTGTGAGACTGATGCCGGTTGACTGGATATTTGTAGGCGCACAGTGAAGCTTGTCACTAGCTGTTAATTCAAATCTCCATCCACACAAGCTTTTGGTCACTGGGAGAGTTTAAGAGATATTGAGATGTTTTAAGCACCAATCTTTGTTTAGTCTAGAGAGAGAGAGAGAGAGAGAGAGAGGACAGCATGTAGTATTGGTCATATAGTGAGCTGGAGAGGAGCCAGTGTGAGCAGACGGCGTGACCGGGGGGAAGCATACTGCTCTGGAGGACATAGAGCTCTGTGACCGGTTGTGAACCTCAGCCTGCTACGAGTCTCTATAAGCAGAGATTTATAGGACTGCATGTTCGATTCATCACTTTAATAAGCAAACACACCCTGCTTAAAAGCCCACAGTGCTCGTGGGAATGTTAGCATCCAAGAGCTGGTTTGTCAAAAGGATGGAAATGTTGATTCTTGTGAATGTGAAAGCTGGCATGAGTGGGCAATTGATTAGTAGATGTGTGATTAAAACCTTAAAAGACTAAATAAGAAATGTATGAGAATGACAAGAACACACAACTAAAATGACCTATTTTGTTATGTAACAGCCTTATTGCAAAATGAATTCAATGTATTTTCCTAAGAAATTTGAAAAAAAAAGAATTTGAAAGTTTGTTTGAAATCTTAAAAAAAAAAAAAAAAAAAAAAATATATATATATATATAAGGCGCCATTGATAATATTTTAATCTAAATCCATAGATGCACAAAACAGTGGCGTATCACTTTCCAAATCCACCGCTTTTCAAGATTCACGTGTGTATTTCTCTGATCGTTGATGTGATCGTTGAAGTTGATTTTGTGCCTGCTTGATCTAATATTTTCTGGTTTTTAAAATGTTGTTGATTTAAGTAGCAAATGAGAATCTACAAAGTGAATGCATATATAAAAAAAAAAAAAAATGAAAGTATATGTAAAAGGTATTTGGGGTAAAAGCACCCCTCCTGTTGGGATTAAGGTGCCTTTATGAACATGATAAGTAATAGATCGCTGAGCTTTGCATTTTTTTGACATGACATTGTTAGATTCAGATGGTAAATATCATATTTTATGTTGGGTGTCTGCATTAGATGTAATCACCATGTGTAGAGTAAATCCATCATATTTAAAAACAATGTCATTTGTTGTAACTACTGTAAATATATATATAACATTATTAAACTTTCAGAATTTTACTTTTTAAAATGGTTTTGTTTCTGTATTTTAAAATATATACGTTTGATATTAACATATTTTAATGGCATTATATTTAGCTATCGAACAAAAAACTATATTTTTATTTTTCAGAATCTATAGCTGAATTTAATTTAAAGAGACAGTTCAAATAAAAATTCTGTCATTAATTACTCACCTTCATGTTTTTACAAACCTTTCATCTTCAAATCACAAATGAAGATATTTTAGATCAAATCTGACAGCTTTCTGACTCTACACAGACAGTAAGGGAACTACTAACGTTACATTCAAGGCCCAGAAAGGTACAATCTGTAAAATAGTCCATGTGACATTGGTTCAACCGTAATTTTATAAAGCTACCACAATACTTATTCGCAGCTGCGCACTGACCCAATAAATTGCTTAATAAAATGACAGTTAAATCACTGATTAGTTTTACCTATTTCCTACTACCTTTCTGGGCCTTGTACGTGATAGTTCTCTTACTATGCAGGGTCAGAAAGCCCTTATATTTGATCAAAAATATCCTCATTTGTTTTCCAAAAAGGAGCAAAAATTTGATGAGGGTGAGTAATTAGTAACAGAATTGTCATTTTTGGGTGAACCGTCTCTTTAAATTCAATTCTGAGAGGCAGACACTGTAAAAATAGAAAATGAAGAATTTTACTTAAAGAGCTTGGATATTTAATTGTGTGTTTGCAAAAATCGTAAAAATCATTATAATAGAATAAATAAAGTAATATAATACCACTTGAATTTACTAAACACATAGCGTGTCTTCATCTGGCGGCTAGAAACGAAACAGCACTCTGTCTCCTTAAAGGTTGAAACACTACATTTCCCATCATGCACGAGACACATTAGGATGTTGATGTTTAAGCTGGAATACAGAGAGGAGGGAGCTCAGAGCTGCACACGCCATCCAAAACACTCGCACAATGAGCGTGAATCACCGAGCACAGACACCAGTCCACGCAGCCCGTGATGTCGGCACTCTAATCTCCTCTCCCATTGGCTGACGGACGCCTGTCAAACACAGGCTGCACGTCTCGCTCTCAACAGTTGGACAACACAGCCCAGGCAAACAGGGCTCCCGGCGTGTCAGAAGGGGAGAGGTGCACAGAGGAACCTCAGCTGCTCTTTAGCGTGTCCTCTCTGCACATTTCCTCTCCTTGGGATAAGGGACGGTCGTCGGCACTCGCTGCAGACAGCATGCAGCACAGACCCTCGGAGAGTACTGGCTTTAACTGTCAGGTAGGATGAAGCGTCCCGAGAGCCTGGCGTCTCTAACATGTCCTTGAGAGTGTTTGTGTGCATCTGTTGAGACGTGGTTTGGATTCTTGTTATATAACGGCTCAAGATGCCTTTTTCATTCTGTTTGCTATCTTCTCCTGCACTCTTTCTCTCAAGCTTCCTATTCTTGGAGCTATTTTAGTACCTCCTCCGTTTCTCGTCTTTTCCTCTCTCTCCTCGTGTCCTTTTCATCTTTCGGGATAGGAATCGTATCTGGTTGTCGGAAGGGATGAATCTGGTTCATACTAAAGGGAAGGGATAAAGGAGCAGATGTGTGCACAAATGTAAATACAGAGAAGAAAAGAGGAGGACAGCAAGGTCAGATGAAGAAAACATTGTATCCCAACAGCGAGAAATATTTAGGTCGGTGACTAACGGAGCTATAAATGCGTGTTTTAATTATGCTGATGAGGCACGGGCTGTTTGTGTGAGCGTCATGTTAGTGCGCGCCGCTTTCGGCTCTCTGGATGCTGATGCTGATCCTTCCATTGCCATGGTAACCGCAGCCATCTGTAGGGATCAGTCCCACCGCTCTCAACCAATCGAACGGCTCGGATCCCATTCACCCCCCCCCACCTCAGCCTCTTCAGCTACCCCAATAATCCCCTCTCTCGCCGCTCACTGTCGTTACTGCGCGATCGCATGGTTTTGGAGACTTACATTCAGGGGGATCTCTAGGTGCGTGAATATCGTGAGCGATGGCTGGTGACACACTGTTGTGTTTCGCTTGTTTAAAGGGTCTGGTCTGATCTGGCACTGTGCTGAAGAGTGATCTTCTGTGAAAAATACTGCATGCAGCAAATGCACATTATCATTTAATAAAGTTTCATAGGCAGAACTGGGTCACAAGGCACCGTGACCCAGAAAGCTGCATGCAGAGCTTTGTGTGCTGAAGAAGATTAACAGGAAGTGATAGCATTTCTGTGTACACAGGCTTGTTTACGGCAAATCCAGTGTGACTAAGCGACACAAAATGATAAAAAACCAGACCAAAATGATTTGTGCTGCTTCTGTTCAATAATATCGGTTAATATCAATGTCGTTTTAGTGTTGTTTACATAGTTTTATTAATATTTTAAAATTGTTTTATTTTGCAATTTTTTATTTATTTCTTTTTATTTCAGTTACTATTTTTTGGTACTTAAATATATCAGTTTGTTGCCAAGGAAACCTTTTTTAAAATGTATATTTTATTTCAGTTAACAAAAATGTTTTGTAACCGTTTTAGTTCATTATAACAATAAATTGTTAATTAATGGTAAATCTTAAGTATATTTAAGTTAATCATTAAACTTTCAATTTTAACATTGTAATCTCTAAATGACATTTTATGCAAATCTCAAAATTATTGTTTTTTTCACACTCTACATCCTAATGTTATATGTTTAGATATTTTTTTTTTTATAATAGATAGTTTTATTTATAATTAATTTAGACAAAAAAAAAAAATTACAGAATTTTTATTTATTAGTGATCTACTATAACTATAAAGAAATGTATTATGTGGCCTTAATAATACATTTTTCATAAATATCTTTTATTTAACAAATTTTAGAATTTTAATTGTATCCCCTATTAACCAATAATAGCTCATTTCAGTACAATGTATAAATACTTTACAGAGATGCATTGTTTAAATATCATATTTGTGTGCCATAAATGAATATGACCTAAAACCCCCAGGACATTAGAATCTGTACGCCTCCAACTTCTTGTTTGAAAAGCAAATGCATCGACAAAGGACAGAAAAGTGCACTGAGTCTGTAACTCAACATTAGTGTGTGTGTCACCTTTGAACTACCGTTGTTGTTTGTGCTGTACTTTCAAGAGAACATCGCCTAAAGGAGCCTCCTGGCTCTCAGCTACAGTTCAGCCACAGTTGACTGGACGTTCCTCCTCAGAGGCGACTCTGTCTGCTCTGATTTTAGGAGTGAGAATCATTAGTCCAGGAGTATCTGATCTTCTTTCATCTTGGGATCATCAGTTGGGATGAACTCATTGCGCTACACAAATCCCAACACAATTCTCGGCTTGTTGTAGTTTGGTGATTACTCTTCACATTAAGCTCCCTGAGCGTAAAGCGATCCGGCATCAATCTCCTAAAGTCTTAAAGTCACTCATTACAACTCACTCACTCCGGATAGAGCAGAAAAGCCACATCCACCGCGAAACCATATATATGACCTTTTTATCCGCTATTAACCCTCTCCATAAGGCCATTGTGATCCAATGCTTAAACTGATGTCATCATAAAAACATGCATTTGATTAAGGATTATACATTCTAGTGTCCTCACAATGCCTCTTTGTTTTAATGCAATTTTAAGCATTATTAGTGGAAAGAGTTGACGAGGTCTCCTTAGATGCAGAGAGAGGACTTTGAGAATGCTATCAGGGTAAGAGAATGAAGATGTTAGTGTAAATTCAGATCGTAATTCTTACCGGAAAGGAACAAAAGTGCCTTTCAGAGCAGGAGCTCTTACTATTCAGTCTGCTGTCTGATGAGATGCATTGCTATTCAGGAATGCAGTGTGAATATACACACTGTAAACCCGGATAAGTTCTACTAACTCAAAAAATATGAGGCAACTGATTGCCGCTATTTTTTTAAGTTTGCAAACTTAAATATCATCAGTAAGCATATTGCCATTTATTTTGAGTAACTGTAAATTATAAATAAACATTAATATAAATCAAAATATATAGTTAGTGTTCCGTTTATCTTTACTTTACTGCAACTCAAAGTTTTGAGTACTGACAACTTTAATTAATTACTTTACTTAATTTAAAAAAATCAGTCATATTAATATTAAAATTTTAAATTGATCTAAACTTATATTAAGTGTTATTAAATTAAATAATATAATTTACAAAACTTAAATTGTAGTAGTAATAAAACTTAAATATTTTGTGGCAACTGATTGCCGTGTTTTTTTTAAGTTTCCTGTACTCAAATATCTATATTTTAAAACTTAATAGTACAAATTACAAATCTGAAATCATTAATCACAGTACAAAAATTTATTATAAACATTAAAACAGTTAATACATTGAAAATAAATTGTTTTTGTCGGCATTATGGCTGTTTAGGTTTGAAATCTTGCACATGCTTCATTCTCATTCTCAAGGATGATCAAAATCTTCTCTGGAGCGTACTAAAGAATAATGTCTGGGAGCAACTGATGAATCAACATCTGGCTCTTCTGAATTATCTTCAATCTGGATGTAAAAAAGTGTTGAAACAGTTAACAAATGATATCTTATCAACGTGAAAAAAAATGCTGAAATATTATCCTAAGAAATATGCAGAATAAGTGACTTACCGTGCATGTTTTAAAGAATTTTGAGGAATCTTCTCTCATACACAGAAAGCACACGGAGAACTGTTGTTTGCCTTGTGTGTACATCATGTTGATCCTTAAAGTTTACATTGAAAACAGTGTTAAAAGTGAAACACACAGTTTAGCCAAAACCAAAAAAGTGCTAACTTGACACAGAATGAATGTCAAAACGCTGATCAAGGTATACATAAAACAAGTGATCACAGTAAGAGCCCTGACTCCTAAAGAGATACTACACCCCCTAAAAATCTGTATAAAAATATATTTGTTCTGATGAAAACAGAGAAAGTTATTTGGAAGAATGTTTAGAACCAAACAATTCTTGGACCCCACTGACTACTATAGTAGGAAAAATGCTTTTTTTATGTTGTGTTGTTCTGTTGAACACAAAACAGAATATTTAGAAGAATGTAGGGACAGCAAATAGTTCTGGCACTTTTGACCACCATTGTAATTTTTACAATGTTAAAGGGGGGCTAAAACATTATACAGATTTGGAACAATGAGTAAATCATGACAGAATTTATTTTTTTTCTGTAATCTATCTCTTTAAAAAGAACACAAAGACACATCAGAAGTTTTTTTTATGTATTCTAAAATTAAATACAAACAATTCTGAAAATGTTTACTCACCACTTAGTACATGATAAATCCAAGTCATACTGTAGTTAGACTTTATATATATTTAGTTCTAGTGATAATATTAAATACAAGTCGTCAAAAAAATGCTTGTTGAAGCATTAAAAAACAAAGGGGCAAAAATACCTTTAAGTCATGAACCCAAAGAAATTCAGCAAGTGCATCAGCAGTTTTTCCAGTCTTCACTGCTGTCTGTCGATATGAAGTCATCTGGCGAAAACTGTGGCGGTCTAGCTCTGCGTGAAATGTGTTTGTCAAATTCTAGTTGTTAATGCGCTGGAATTCAGCACATACCTGAAACAGAAGACAAGAAAAGCATGTCACAAACTTGCTAAAAAATATAATGGTAATGACCTCATTCCTGCATAATGCAAATGTCATCTGCATCTTCTTAACAACAAGAAGATTTTTTTTCAACCTTCTGAACTTTCTCAGTAATTTCAACCCTCTGCTGCTCTAGAATAGAAGCATCATGACCTTGAAACCTAAACTTCAGATGCAATAAATAAGCATTTAATTTAATCACATTTCTTTTTTTGTTTGATACAATTTTTTTTATGTTTGTCTAATAGAATTAAATTTCCAAGAATGTGCGTCTCACCTTAACTGCAATAGTAACAATGTGGACTCAAAAGGCCTGAACAAGGATTTTGCAGCTGACTCCACCAAAAAAACACAAATTTTCAGAAAGGCCAAACTGTAAGACTGCATATGCAATCTTTCAAAACAAAAGAAAACCTTATTTTGGCACTTTTTAACAGACAGTGACAATCCTAAAAAACATTAGGGCTAATTCAAATGAAAAAACAATTTTCAGTACAACTTTTTTAATATTAGTCTAATAAGATTATATCTACAAGAACATGCTTGTCTCACCTTAGGAACTGGAATTGTGGGAACAATGTGGACTCGACAGGCCTGTTAGGTTCAGATGACTTTTGTTTGACGGAATCGAAGAAAACTACCCATAACACAAAGAAAACAGATTGAACATGTATTTTCATCAAATAACCTGCAGCTTACTTTATGTATAGAAAAATACATGAAAAAACAGAAAAAAAACAGAAAGGCCTAATATACAGACTGCATGTGGCTGCATCATTTAATATCCTTATCTATTTAACAATCTTATCTATTACTTTTAAAAAGAATTTTAAATTTAACTGGCAGTGACAATCCTAAAAACATATAATGCAAAAGAAATAACCTTTAACTTTAGGTTATTTTAGCAGTTTTCATTAATATAACGTTATATATGTTCCTGTAATGATTATGTCACAAAAAATGTTTGTGTCTCACCTTGGAAACTGAAATCGCAGGAACAATGTGGACAGATGGACCGGGCAGGCCTGTTTAGTTCGGAGTGCTTTTATGCATCAAACGTCAAAGAAAACTAAGAAAACTATGCATAACACAAAGAAAAAATATAGAACACGCACTTTCACCAGATAACATGCAGCTGACTTCACGAATAGAAAAATGCACAACTTAATAAAATGTTCAGAAAGACGTCACGTTTAAGACTGCACGTGCGCTGCATCGTTTAATATCCTAACGTTACCGACATTTAGATATGTTTGTATACTTTAACTGGTAGCTAACGTTAATTCTAAATATTCTGACAAACAGTTTACATTAACTGGAAAACCTAACGTGGGTGTAGGGTGTAAGTGTAGCTGATACCAACTATAATTAGTCAACAACATTATTTGAAACAGCTGAATACTTGCATATTTTTGTAGCCATCGAAATAAAAATGAATGTATTTCGACTGCTGGCGAATCCAACTGCTCTGTGAGCGGGAACCTCTGTATTCCTTTGAAACACTTCAGAGCGCGCGTTAAGCGATGACGTCACTTTTTCGTTAAAACAGCCGCTAGAGGGCGTATGTTTGACATTAAAATATTTGATTATAGTTGAATCTATTTTTTAAGTTCCCTAAACTCTTAACTTTAGTGTAGTTGTAAAAACTAAAATAAAAAATTACTGTTAACTTAAATCTATGATAGATGTTAAATTAATTCAAAAATAATAGTTAGCTAAACTTTTTTGCACATTTTGAGTACCAGGTACTTTCCATTATAAGTTAGTTTTACTGTTTGGGTTTACAGTGCATGCGCACGCTTTCCACCAGGTGTAAACAACCACAGATTACATACATCCGTGTGTTTTCCCCCGGATGTAAACAAGGCTGATTACGTCAAATACGTTAAAGCGTGTGTATGCATTGCATTGTAATACTCTATTGGTGGAAGACGTAAGTCATGGGAAAAGAATGGTCTTAATTTGTGTTCCAAAGATGAACAAAGGTCTTATGGGTTTGGAACGACATGAGGGTGAGTTATTAATGACAGAATTTTAATTTTGGGGTGAACTATCTCTTTAAGAAGACAGTCATGACAGTGCTCTCACTTGAGGTACACTTAAGTGCCCTTTTAATTTGTTAATATTACATTACCTGCAAGTACAGATTTTCTTGTAAGATTTAAAGCACACGACAAGTGCGCATATTTTGGAATTTAGCAAACCTTTTACAAAGACATCAAGGAATTTAATAATTTAACATATCAACTTTGTATTAATAAAATGAAAAATGACACATAATTAACAATTCATGTTCTTTTATACATTATTAACATCATTAGTTATCCATGTGGATAGCATGGAAGCAGCTCCTCTGAGACACTACCTCTACACCATGCTGGAAGGTACAGACCCCAACCAGGGCAGGTAAACAGAGAGAAAATGAGAGATAATGATAGGTATAACAATAATGATAATTTCACATGGCAATAAAATGAAACATTCCTCCAATTATCCAGGTTAAAGTTCACAGTGGTCAGTGAGCCCATGAACGAGCAAGAAGAATGTGAAGATGTCGGCTATGCCTACTTGGATTTACGAGAACTTCTGCTGACTGGAAATGATTTTATTGAAGAACAAATCAATGGTACGTTTAAGTCATTATGAAAAGAGATTTGATACTTTAAAAAATTGCATGATGTTTTTTCTGTCTTTCAGTTGTCAGCGCAGATGAAGAGCAGGATGCGGTTGGGAGACTGAAAGTATCTGTAGAGGCTGCACAGGCTCTGACTGGAATCTATCAGGAATATCATCAGACTGTGCAAAGGGAGAGAGGAGAACCCAGAAACAGCACAGAGAATGAGGAGGAGGAGGACGAAGAAGAAGAAGAGGAAAGAGGGATAGAAAAAAGCAAAGAGTTACATGTGCTTGATTTTGAAGTTGATGAAGACAGTGATTTTTACTGAAAATCTACAGCCTCAAACTAGGCCAGTCTTTTTTACTCTATAACATCAAAACTATGCTCTTGTGACATTATAACCTCATTATTAACTCATCAAAACATTTTACATTTTCATGTGTTTAAATGGTGCAAAACATGGAAGTTATTTCAAAATATTTATTTCAAAATATTAATAAAAAACAACAGATATTTTGAGCCTCTTAACCAACAGTCATTACAACCAAGAAAATGCAGAAGGAAATGATTGTACAGCCACAATAATTTAATCAAAACATTATGTTTTAGTGGTGCAGGATAAAAGTCAGTAGAGAACATTTTACTTGCACAAATATTGAATTATTATTGTTCTTCCATTCTGCTGTACTGTAATCAGCGGAATGCTGATTCAGATTGAAGTCAGGAACAGATGTTGGAACACATTAAGTAAAGATCATATATTTTGTAAATTTCCTACAGTAAGTATAGCAAAATCTATTTTTGTTGAATATGCATTGCTAAAAACTTTATTTAGACAACTTTAAAGGTTTTTAAAGTTTTTTAATATTTTGACTTTTTTTCTGCTTCCTCAGATTCTCAGATTCCCAGATTCCAGAGTTTTAATTTAAAAAAATTACCTGCTTGTGTAGTCGAGGGTCACATATGCTTGTTGATATAATTTATTTAAAATCTTGTGGACTGGGTTCGAGCCGTTTTACTTGTGAATCGTCTTAAATGATGAACAACCCTAATTGTTTTGTATATCACTAGCACATGCATGTTTCAAGCTTTTAGATTGGATGAGTCCAGCATGTGCTCGATAACCAACTAATATGATGTAATTTCCCTTATCCTCTTGGTGACATCAAGAAACTTCCCCCTTTAAAGAGGAACATCAAACCAATGACACTGGTCAAGGCCATGCGGCTTTCGTTATCTTCCACCAGCCTCTTCTGCATTCTCTTGAGGCTCTGATCCCCCATCTGTTTAAGAGTTGGTAAACAAAGTGTTTTTTAGATCCCTCTTGGTTGTTGTGCCTGGTTAAACAATACTATACAAATGAATTTTATACAAAACTAGTATTTTTTTTTGTACATTTTCACGTTTTCAGTTAGGTCTATGCATCATAGAAATAACCTACGTTGTTTGCAAGGCAGCCAGTGCAGTTTGAAAACAAACCACACAGAAAACAATGAAGGGCAAAAACCACCACTAGATACTTTTTCATATCCAAACAACACACCTAATGACTTAGCAGTTTCAAAGTCCTTATCTCTGTTGCTAACATAGCTGCCTAACTCATAACTGCCTCAGTTCTGAGTTCAGTCAGCATCAGTTAAAACAGCTGGTGTGTTCAGCCATGTCCATGTGTAAGGAAAGTTTCTAGCAAGAAGAGCAGCTTTTCTCACTGTCAGCACTTTAAAAAACAGGTTTATCTAGTCAGATACATCAGTGTTATATAATCTAAAAAAAAATACAATATTTGAATAAAAAATACTATGTTTGAATAAAAAAAAAATAAAAAAAAGTGTGAAAGAACACTAACCGGAGTTACATCTCTGAGACTGTCTATGGCAAATCACGCAGGTGTCTGTTACTCCGCAGCAGTGACAACCATAGACTATAGAAAAAAAATAATCGCTTATTTTAAATAGTGATTTGTGATAAAACAAAAATGCAGCTTGGAAGATTAATTCATGGTGTACTTATTCATTATATACATTTTGCAAATTTTGGAACACAAAAATGTTACATAGTGCTGCTTTTACAGTAAATCATGTTTTCACAAAATTTTACTGATTCAAAAGAAACATTTTGCCACCATATGAGAATTCAGTTCCTGCACTTTCATCCCAGCTGCTTGATTGTTTTACTCATTGAACTGTAAAATGAACATTTCAATTATGACTCAAGATCTTAAATTTAAAATGGTTACTTAAATTATACTTTGCTTTTATGGATTCTCAAATTCTAAATTTACCTCTGGATTTAAATAGGACATTTTACTCTGCAATGTGTCAATGATTTGCTCAATGTAACTTTATCAGTGAGCCGCAATCTTTATAAAACTAAAAAGGCTACATTAAAGACACAAAAACCTGCAAAAACAAAAAACAGAACAATCTTTTTTTGGAATACTTGATTTATTGTTGCACCATGTTTGAGGTATAAAAATTCACAGCATCTAAAGTTTCTGGAGTGCAATATGTACATACAAACACTTTTTGACTGGTACAATGCACTAAACCTCTCCTGAAGAACCTACAGGAGCCTAAAGGCTGGTCTTTGGTAAGATATGGCTTTACACTAGCACCTATACAATTCTGTAAACGGACAACTCAAGGGTCCCATGTTCGTACATTTCATAGCATATTCCCACTTTTAAATAGAATAAAAGTAGTTCAAATTGTGGTACCAACAGGTCTCTTAAAGATGAAAACAATTACATGAAACTTCACCTTCATCAGTGCAAATATTGTTTAACGGAATGTTGGCAACAAAACTCTGCAGATCAGAGAGTGTGCTTGTCAAACAGGTACTCTCCTAATTTGCCGTGAGGGTCAGAAGAGATGATGTGACGCAGACTGCCAGCGTAATCACCCAGCTTCTTAATGGTGTCGTGACTGTCAGTAAAGAAGCTGCTCTCTAGGAAATCACACAGCTGGAAGAGTATGATTGAGAAAACAATTAAAAAAAATAGTACGCAATTAAAAGCAAAACAAATGAAAAAGGAGATTTCAGAACGGTTTCTTTAATGCTACTCACATGAGGGTCAGAGTTTTCTCCAGCTGCTTTATGGATCTCCAGCAGGGATTGGTTCAGAGATTTTTGATGGTCCAGAGAAAAAGTGAGAGCATCCATACCTCCTTTCCAATCATCACGACTCGGCTTCTGATAAGTGACAGCCAAATTTTTTATATGCTTCTACTGAACATTTACTTGTAATGCACTTAAAACAGTAATTTTTTATTACTGTACTTCGCACATAAAAAAGAAATAAGACCATAAATGCAAACTTTCAGTTAGAGTACACTTACACTACATATTAACTACCTTTTAGCATTTTAACTGTAGTGTACTTTTATACAATAGAAAGTGGACATTATAAATTACATAATATAAAATTCTATTAATTATTTTATAATATTAATAAGATGGCTACAGCTATCAACTGTAGGACAGTGATACATTTACAACAGTAAATACCATAAACCTGACTTTTTTACAAATCCTTCCTTTCCTTCTTTTAGGTGAACTTTTCTTTTAAAACCCCCTTACCGCAATGGTCTGGAGAATGATTCGTCCTCCTCTTTTGTTTTGATACTCCAGCAGGTGCTCTGCCTGATCCCTCTCCTTCTGTGAACGCTCCAGGAAAAACTTGGAGAAGTTAGGCAGAGCCACATCATCTCTGTCAAAATACATTCCCTATAATGAGAGATTGCATTAGCGTTACTGTCAACTGGATCAATTATTTCAACATTGCTCATTTATCATTAAGTAATTGCTGACGTAGAACATGTTAACGTTTATTTGTTTAATTGCATATATATATATATATATATATATATAAACTAAATTACACAAATTTAAATAAACATAAAAACAACATTTTATCAACGTGGGGTGAATGTTTGTGAACAGACCAGAGAGAGATACACATATGAAGCCGTCAGTTTGAGGTTGATCAGTTTATTGATGTTTGCCTCATTATTCTGGTGAAGATTTTGCTTGACTAAGGACATTTCTGAAATGGAAAACATGCAAACTATATTACACAATAAAATCGAAAGCTTAAGAAGGTTAGTTGAACAGAGGTGAATTTAAGACAACAAAATTAAAAGAAAATGTCAATATATGCACACTGCAGAACTCTGTCTTAGGGTGTATAGTGTGTGTTCACTGTTCAGTGCTGATACTGAGTGAGGGTATGATAATGTCCAATACAATAAAGGACAAAAAAAAAATAAATGCTGCAAGTTTATATTTGTTCTGATTTGTCTGACGCCATTCCTGCAGATGCTTAATACCCAAAACACCAATTTTAACAAAATAATAAAACTTCTAATAATTCTAAAATCTTATCAAACATAACGTCACGTAACGTAACGATTAATGGAGGACATTTTTATATGGCTTTCTGCTGTTGCACTACATATTCGTAGATTATTTTTTAACAAAAGGACATGTCATTCATAAACTCACCTCTTTTGCAACGACACACAACACCGCTGGAGACGAAACAAAACTTTAGTGGACTACTTTATAAACTCCCGTGTTTGTTGTTTCCTCCATAGACATATATATATACCTATATATACCTATATATGTCTATGGTTTCCTCCTCCTAGGCAGCAAATTTTACTATTTTTTTTTATGCACAGCGACATCTACAGTAGAGGAGTCAAACACATCCACTCATGGACCGGAGTAAAATCTTTGGATGGTAACGACATGAATTTAAAAGTAACCTACTGTTTATTAAATGCTTTTATATATGCAGAAACCGTGCTTGAAATCCAAAATCTAAGTAAATAATATGAGCAAGTAACAGTTTTCCAGAAAAAAAAGCTGATTTTTTTTTTTAAAACGCTAGCTAAATAATTACTCAGTATTTTTTATTTTTGTTCACATTATTACAATTACGCACATTCTATCTTATTTTAATTGCTTTTTTCTGTTTATAGTTTCACAGCTTAATTTACAGTTTGATTATTTTTGTTTAACATATTTAATTAACATACAAACAACATTAAATCATACGTAAAGTAATTAATGATATGAATAATAATAATATTATTAATATATATAAATAATATATATGGGTGATTCTATAATTTTGGGTACATTTGGTGTCATTATTTTTTATTAGTCTTTTTTTTTATTATTATTATTTTTTTTCAAATTATTGTTTTTTTCTTTTTTATCATTCTTTATTAATTACTAGATGTGCAGTCCATAACAATATAAATTAAATAGCTGAAAATCATGATTTCTTCTTGTCCGCCATTGGACAGTGTATTTTTTGTGATCATGTATTAATGTTCAATCAAAATATTTTATAGTACTTTTCTTTTGGCAACTGTTTATTCATTTTATTTATTAAGGCCCTAAATATTTACATGTACTTACTTAATTTTACAATGTAAAAAGATTTTAAATGATGATAAGTGTGTGAATTGTGACCCCAAATCTTGTGTCAACTCTGATACCATACCATATTTTGCCTTTAAATTGGTGGAATTATCAATTAGAATTGTGTAAGTTACAGGAAATTATGTCACTCACGGATAAGATCTGAAGCTCTGAAAAGTATCTGTGCTTTCTCTGAGAAAACATTTGAATCTAAAAACTTACACCAAGAGTTATTTTTAAAACGTCAACTCTGTTACCACAAAATCAAAAGGATAACAGAATTTATTACTGATTTCACGTTGGGTTATTTAAAAGTCTTTTAATCATGTTTTTGGAAAAAAATTAATAAAAATGTCAACTGTCGCACTATTGTCTCTGTTGTAAGTCTACCTAGCTACTAGTAGGTCTTGTTGACGGTGACAGACGGGGACACCATGTACCTGCAATTATAGAATACATACATATATTATCTTTCTTTCAATGAACTGAATATTTATTTACTGTTTATTGAAGTATATACCACAATTATGATTTAGTTGTATTTTTTAAATAAAAAAAATGCCTAATAATTTCTTATAATATTATATAATACTTTTTAAATATATAGATTTTCCAAAGGACCAAGAATTTGTGCACCTTTATTGCTTTAAAATTAAACAGGACACCATTTGTACATTCATGGAAATTGCCAGTTGACAAAACAAGTATTGTGTTGATCATAATGACAGCAACACAGCGGAAGAGGGGCATTACAAGTTTTTGTTTTGAGAGGAAAAACCTGTTGAACAGCTTTTGACGAGTATACGTCATGCTTGTCATTATACAAAGAGCAAGGTGCTTGTCTGCGCAATTAAACCACTTTGATAAATAGCAGACATACATTTGCATCCGATCTAGATTAAAAATATAGACTTTTTCTTATTCACTGCCTGTCAAGACAATTTATTTGTTTGTTCACAATTTAAAGATAACAATAAAACTATACTCAGCAATGTGATTTAGGCTTCCACATTTGCACTGCTTGGAAATTGGAAAAGAAAAAATAAACAAAAAGAAAACAACTAAAAGATCTGAAAACAATTCTAAAACATAGCAAAGACATGGTGGCAAAACAATTCTAGTGCTGACTTTGCTCCTCCTCTGTTGGCAGAAAATGAAAAGTAAACTAAGCCCTCCACGGTTAATTTCCTCATTAGACCTACAAAATGCTTACGATAAAGAGAAGTTGTTGATCCAAGCCTCATCAGTCTGGTTAAAAAATGGCTAAGCATCACGCAGGTGAGACAGAAATCCTCTATATGTGCACAGTATCAGATATAATAGACACACCCAACTCTGGAACTTAAGCCATAACTTTTGTGTATTGTTACTGCAATAAAGACAAGAATAGGGAGGTATTTGTCAATATTTGATGTTTTGAAAGGATTCTTTTATTATTTTGTTAACTTGCTAGCCCACAGGCAGAACACCATTTAAGGCAAAACTAAAACAAAACTAATGACCTCAGTTAAGTTCTATTAATATATTTTATTTCAGTTATTTTAGTCAATTAGGTTCAAGAGTGAGAATAAAAAACTAAATAAAGCTTCAGAAAATGTAAGGGGCAAATAAAAGAGAGAAGAAGTGAGTTATAACTAGTTTGGAAATAATAAACAGGAGGAGTTTCAAAATAAGGAAGAACTCTGGTTTAAAGGCAGGACAAAGGTTGATGTGCATTGTTTTCCCGTCATGAGAAAAAGGAGAAGTGGCAATAAAACAGGTCATTAACAGTCACCACACAGGGAACAGAGACAGAGAGAAGCGTCAGAAACCGAGAGTGTAAAGAGACTAAATACATCAAACTAAAGCTGTCATGTGTGAGCGCTATAATGCCATCAGGCTTGATTAGGTATTTTGATAAAATATGCTTTTTGAATGCAGTTGTTAAATAGACAATTGCAGTGTGATAAAAGTGCTTGTTTACGCTGACCACATACCGGGTTGATCATGGAACGAGTTTTGACTTTAGTATTGCTGTGTGTGCTCCCTGCATGGGTAAGTCACTCTTACTCTATATACTGTTATTTGTTAACTGAAATTAGGCTTCAGATTTTAAATCCTTAGCTGTACACAAACAGGTTTCATTTTTACAAATGCCTGCGACTGATACTGACATAAAGAATGGCAAAGTCAAAGATGACAAAAGAGCTCTGTTGACAAAAACTACAGTAGTGCTTAGTTCAAAGGGAAAATATAAGTAAATGATGTAAATCTTTAAAATATATATATATATATATATATATAACAAATAATTACAATGAAGCAGTGAGTAATACATTGAACTGAACGTTAGAGTAATAGTAAACTGGCTGCTAACACTTTTTTAGACTTTTTTTATTGTTCTTCCAATTGAAAGCAACTTAAACAAACAGTCTGCATAATGCTTTTTTAATTAGTTTACATGTAGGGGCAAACCTTCTCATAGTTAGTATGTGTGAAGTGGATTATGGAAATAAAGTGGGACTCATTTGAATTGAATCGTACTTAACTACGATTTAATTAGATTTAAATAATGATATTATATAGTGATATAATGCACTTGTTGTGTACATCATTTTTAATTGTTTTTACATTATTCTTGTAGTACATTGTACTATGCTCTGTAAATAATTTCTTTAGTTACATCTATATTTACAAGAACACTGTTGACCCCACATCTTCTCTTGAACCGATACCACAAAACCTCTCTTTCTCTCTCTCTCTCTCTCTCTCTCTCTCTATATATATAGTTATATAGTTAGATATAAATAACCACTAATCTGATCTTCTCTTAAATGGTGTGATGCCAGTTCTGTGAATTCATATTTTATAATTACTGATCTAATGATTTACTTCTGAAGTGCAATACTAGTCCAAAGTCCTCCAGATAAGTGATTGTGAGTTATAATAACATCTTACTGTAATTGATATGATATTCAAATTTTTTTTTAAACAAGACATACTTTAAAGGATAGTAAAGCTGAGGTCAAGCGTTAAAAGAACTTTTTCTTTAACGTATCCCATTATGCATTAAGGGAATAACAAAGTTTTAAAAAGGGAGGTAATACCAGTCACATTGTGGAAATGTTTTGGTATCCATGAGAAAGCCAGCCTACTGTTTTAGGGAATGGATGGTTAGGGGAAAGAAAATAAAATTTCTACAGTATTATGTCTATGGAATGTTCCCATAAAATATGGAAACCAGTGTGTCTTTATGTTCTACATCTCCAAAAAAGCGACTATACAATTTAGACAGGTAGTTTTGCACTTTGTGTTTTATACAAGCTGCAGATTTTCTTATTTGTTGTGTCAACAGCTTTCCTATCAATGTGCAGTTTTTTCTTTTACTTAGCTTTAACTTGCCAAAGAGAATCCTTCACTACAGTAATCATAGAGTAATCAAGTCAAGTGTTTTACATTTCACATAGAGTTCTAACATGAAATATCAGATGGTGCAGTTCATAGGTCTAACTCTTCTTCTGTATCAGTAGCCAGTGAGCTCTCTGCTCAGTATTTGTTTTTGTATAGCAGTTGCAGCACAGTTGGTGGCGCACTTCAGAAACCCTCCACCTTCCCTAGCTCCACCTGTATAGATCTGCTCAAGGTGATCATGTATGCTACGTATTTCCTACATGCTCAGAAAAACAGCAGGATTAGCAGCAGGGCTCGAAATTAACACCCGCCAACCCGCCAAATGCGGGTTAAAAATCATTTTGGCGGGTCCCGATAAAAACTTACCAGCCAGTTTGGCCGGTGCCGCATGAGCCAATCATGCAAATCATGTCAGAGACGCTACACTACGGGCAATGTTTTAGATAACTTTGGCAGCAGCGCGCAGCAGTGTTTATTTCGTTAACAAATAATTATCATCATAATGTTCGTCAACTACATTTTTTCACCGACGAAAACTAATTTTGAAATGACAAAAACTATGATGAAAAACTGTTGACATATTGAGATTATTTTAGAACGAATGTGCTGTGTGGTTCCGAGGTTAGATGTTAGATGAACTGAATTTATAAGCTATACACTTGCTGCACGTCTTATAAAACGTTCAAAAATCTCAATATGTGGGATTAAGGGAAGAGCAGTTCCAGTTTCTGGATAATTAAACAAATATTCATAATTACTATTTTTAAACTATGGACACACTTATTCTAATATTATAGGGTATATATTCCCTGCTATGCTACACAATCTTTACATTTGAAAGAAAAATGGCTACCTTTTTGTAATTATACATAGGAATTACATTATACATATTGGCAATGTTTAAAAAAAAAAAGAAAATTAGTTTCTGCTACGATTTTATTTAGAACGTACGGTGTAGGCTAGTATGTACCTTACCAAACCTTACCTTTTCAGCTGTTCTCGGAGTATAGAAATATCAAATGAAAAGGCATTTGTACGTCAGTGAATATAGTCTTGATTTGTGTTGTTACATTGTAAATGGTGCTTGTTACCCCCTTGTTCTCTGTAGTTACAGGGTAAGTGTAAGCCTTGCGGGCTGTAAATTAAAGTGGTGCTTGTTACCCTCTTGTTCTGCTTAGTTACAGGGTAAGTGTAGTTACAAAGTGCTTGTTACCCCCTTGTTCTCTGTAGTTACAGGGTAAGTGTTAGTCTTGCGGGCTGTAAATTAAAGTGGTGCTTGTTCCTCCCTTGTTCTGT
>JAUCMT010000056.1:10343346-10364139 GCA_032357475.1 Enteromius thamalakanensis
CGTGATAATACCGTATACCGTGATAAAAGCTCAATCAATTAATCGCAGCATGAAAATGTGATACCGGCACATGCCTAGAATGTGTATTAATAAAGTATAGGATCCTTGTGATTTCAGGTTGACTTTAAGCAGTTTATTTCAGCATGCCAAGAAGGGTGTACAGTAGTTGCAATACTTGTTAAACACTGCATTTTCCGAGCCTTTGTAGCCATGGTACTTTCTTACTTTCAGAAATCAGTTTTGTTGCATTTTTTGTTTTAATGAACAAAATTGCTTTGTTTTTCTCTTTTAGCCTGAGGCCAGATTTCTGGACTAAACATTTTTGGACAGTGATTATCTGGCAAGGAATGCGAGTTTTAATCTCAGTTAAACAGACACGCTGAAGTTGATGATTGTGAGGTCAGGAGATAAGCTTCTTTCAGTGAACATCCTTAGCTTCAGTCTTAGCTGTGAAGTCCCGATGCTATCTCTGTGTCTCACGCCATAGCCGTCAGACATGCCCCCACGGCCGCTTGTTCCTGCGATCAGTTCTCAGGAATGTACTGTTCTCTGCAGGTAGCTGCTCTTTTTGACTGAAGCATCTTATGTTATCATGGATCATTTTGCATAAGGAATAAATACGGATCTCAGGACAATATAACTTGCCGTGCAGTTGCCTCTGGGCTGTGAATTCGTCAGATAAGAAGGAGTTTCTAAACCGATGTGAGAAGATACCACAAACCCAACATCTGATTACATGATAAATCACTTGTTGGATGGATTACATCCATGTAGCCACTTAGAAGTCTCACGTCAACATCTAAGTAATTACTCAAAGAAGAAAAAAGAGACCACACCACACCACCACCCCCCGCTTATTCCTTAAGCCAAGTGTGGTATTTTTCTCTTCAGTGTGCGTCAAACACTCTTAAAGCCAAGGCTTGAACCAAGTCTGTGCTTGAAAGTGAAATGCTCGTGCACAAAGTTAGATATGTGTGGACAGCAGAGCGTGACCTCCCTGCCAATCCTCTTGGGTTAACTTTTGACCCCTAGGTGAGGTCACAGCTGAGCCGTAACTATACAAATGTTATGTAATAGAATGATATTAAAGTGTTTAAAAAGTTTAAAAACAATAAGAAAAAAAATCTACAATTTATCAAATGAAGTAAAATTTTTTTTTTACCAAATTTGCACAAAAAAAAAATAAAAAAAGAGAGAAAATTGTAAAAAAAATATTGATGTAATTTGTAGACAAGAATAATTAATTAAGCAATTTTTGGCATATTACATATTGCATATTACAAGTATGATGGAATGTATGCATATTTAAAAATATTATTTGCAAATAGTTCAAATGCATATATTACGGCCAAGAGATAATAAAAAAATTTATATCATTTTGAGATTAAAGTTGTTAAATTATCAGAAAAAAAACTTAAGTAACGAGAATAAACTCGTTAAGTTACAAGATTAAAGTCAATAAATTACGAGAAAAAACTTGTTAAATAACAGAAAAAAAGTTCGAGATATCTCATATTTCGAGAAGTAAAAGTGCAGAACAAAAGACTTGTTTTGGAAAAGATCTGCTACTTTTACACAGCATAAATTAAATGCCTATTTTTATTTAGTGACATCTATAAAAATGGGCTGATTTCTTTTACACTGTAAATGGCATCTATGATGAGGGTGTCCAAAGGCCAGCCGTGTGCCAAATACAGCAGTGAATGAATTTCAAACACCAGGACCGCAGATTGTCTATTTAAATGTTTTCATATGCGCTGTCATTTCTTACCGCATGAGAAATCCTGAACGCAGCAAACGTGAAGGAGTGCTAACTTGCATGAAGCGTTCTGCACGGACCGTAAATCAAACGCGCTAATGCCTTGATCAGACAAGCACTGAACAGCGTTGTGAGAACAATCCTCTGCCATAGATGCTTTTTATAGTGTAAATAAAATCAGCCCATTTTTATAGATGTGCTACTAAATAAAAATATCCATTTTATTTACGCCATGTAAGTAGCAGATCTTTTCAAAGTTTAAATAGTAGCTAGCTAATTAGATTTATGGCCTACTTATAAATCGTACCAGATACCAGTATTGTTGTATATTAACAGGATGTGCTTATAACATGGAATGTAAATTAGCCTATTTTATATTTAAATTAAGAAATAGCCTGTATGCTGCCTTATGGGGGACAAGCTCTCCTTAATAGCCCTTTACCTCTAATCAAACCACAGACTACATGGTGACTTAAAAATTGAGTTTGATGCAGAAATTTAGATGAAACACTGTGCCATAACTGCATTTAAAAATACTTTCTGATACACAAACGAATAATGGATTTACTGTAGTACCACTTAATGAATGCATTATAATAAAGGCAGTTAAAATCCACTTTTCTGATGAGTTCTGTTTCAATCAGTCTTCTACTTCTTAAAACATGAGGATTTTGTTTCTCGAAACTTTTTTCTTATTATTTAACAACTTTTTTCTCTGAATTTAATGACTTAAATCTCGTAATTTAACAAGTTTTTTCTCAAACTTTTCTCAAAAAAACTTATTTTCTAGTTATTTATATTTAACAACTTTAATCTCAAAATGATTCAAAAGGATACTCATTACATGACTAAAATTCACATTAGATTGCAATTGGAAGATATTACAAAAATTCAGTGGTTGATTACAGTGAGTCTTGAGCATACATTAAATAAGTATAATATTTTTACCTTAATGCCGATTGTAGCTGTAATGCATCTATAAGCCAGATGTACTTATTTTTCATAATGTATGTTGTCAGTACAACTGTGTTAAAATTGTAAGATTTTTTATTTTATTTCTTTATTTTTCATAAAAAGAACTTTGATAATAATAGGTAATATATCAGAATGTGTTTTCTTGACAGAATCAAAGTAATGGCAACAGTTATAACAAAGAAACAGTGAGGACTTTGCCTCCTTATACCAGAAAACCACTGCACACCACTGATCTGTTACATATATTACAAAGGTGTTCCATCCACATCAGTGAAAGAATGCAGACGTTCAAGAACTATTAAAAGAACTTAATGTCATGAAAACTATTAGTTCATATGTTTCTAAACAGATCAACCCAATTCTGGAAGAAACCGATCCCTCACTCATATTGTACACACACTTTCTCCACCCATGGCGGAATGTCACCCAGTGCCCTCCATGAGTGAATAGGAAATGTGTGAGTGCTCTAGATTTATGGCTCTACTGTTTTCTTCAGGCAGCAATGAGTGTGTGTTCATTTAATGGTCAGTAGCACAATGAAATGTCTCGTGGTGTGATGAATCAGTCATCCACAGAGGTTACATTGTTTTCACTTTTAATAACATCCAGACAAAGTGGGAAAAAAAAGCTTAATGTGCTAACCTTGAAAAACATACAAATATATACACAAACATCTATTGAGCCTAGCATTCAATGGTGGAGAAATTAAGCAATAGAACTATAATTATTTACAGTATGTGCAAGATGTTGGACTGATTAGCACTTAAACTTAAAACGTGTCCTATACCTGGAGGAGGAAGGGGAAGGGGTATGGAAGGGAATGTCAGAGAATACACGTAATCAAAGAGAGAGAAAGACTTTGGCTGTTGTACTTGCTGCTGTGGAATGCAAGCCACCAATATTTTGACTTCTCTTTTGGAAACAGCTGCGTTTCCTTTTTCAAAGATATTTTTTCCTTATTTATCAGATCCCTTAGGGGAGATCCATCTCTGCTGTCTGACACAGACTTCCTCCTCTAAATCTGTGTCTCTAGCCAGCCCTGAGCTCACACACACCTGCTGCAGCACACACAGATGGTTCTAACAGGTCTCTCTGCCTGGCATGCTCACACAGCCGTAGACACAGGTAGCCACGGCTATAAGAGACACCGCACACAATGCCTAAAAACAAACACCAGAGGTATATCAAGACAACATTTGCCTTTCCAACCCCCTAAATGATGGAACAAACATTACCTTGAGGTGCCCCAAAAGCCAGAATTGGGACCAACATCTGTTTGGTTACCGACATTCTTCAAAAGGGTGAGTAAATGATGTTAGATTTTTCATTTTAGAGTAAACTATTCCTTTTAAAGCTGTGAAAAAGAACTCAACATAGTATTTCCCCACGTTCTGACTTTCTGTAAGCAAACTATGAGACAGACGATGGTATAATAGATCCTATCCTCTAAGGGAGGATACTGGAATTGAGATCTGCTGCTCTAGGGTTATCAGTAAATAAATAAATGAATTAACAAATAAGTACAACATGTAATTTGTAATGGATGTAAGGAGAGGCTTCCATACTTTTAATTGCTTTTGTGTGACTGTCACTCCATTACCTTTGCCATCAGCACAGGTATTTACACACTGTCTCACTCACCTGATTATTGATTACATGCACCCACTTACCTGCCATCTTCAAAAGCACACACACCACAGTCACTCGTTCCTTCAATGTGTTTTACATTAAACATTACAACTAAATATGGCTGATTTACAAGAGAAGTCACAAACGGGTATTTTTTAGACAGTTAATATTCTGTTTACAACTTCTTAATTTTTGCGGCCTGCAAACAGTGATTAAAGGCTGTACAACTCCAAATGGGATTAATTGACAATAAAGCTATAATGTGATTGATTTACAAGGAACATATGATTCAAGTTGCCGTTGTTGCCCTTTCTCCAATATTAGAGCCAAGGGGTTGGTATCTCCTCATATAAGATGACTTAATGTGCAAATAAACCATCACAAAAGCAGCTGAGTAGTGAGTATTCAAATTTTGTAGGCAGTTAAAAATAGTTAAATAATTTGTTAGATGTTTTTTGCTCACATTAGAATCTTATAGTTTTGGCTGTGGAATTAAAATTGGCGTCAAGAATTGAAAAATGTAGTTGGTTTCTAAAATGTTGATATTGTAGCAATCATATTTTAGCAAAGAATAACACTGTACAGAATTTGTCTACTTTAGACTTGTCATGGATCTGTCAGGCTCTGCACCCAGCCAATCACAACGTTCACTCTCCTCTGAGTTCTAATCACCGTTACTCATTACCACCACAATCAGCCTCACCATAAATCCACACTAATCCCTGTGCTCTTCAATACTGGAAATACTTAACCCTGTACTTACCTTGTTCTCCTTCGTTCTAGTGTCCAAAAAGTTTCCAAAGTTCCAGGATTCTCCAGAATATGTGGTGTGTGCTCGTCTTCCTGCTCCAGCATGTCTCCATCATCTCTGTGTGTCTCCAACGCTCCATTGAATCTGTAAATAGAAATGTCGCATCACTATTCTGCATTCATCTACGACATTCTGTTCATGTTCACTATTATTCACCCTGATCCTTGTCTACACCATTTGTTACCTGCTCAGCTGTGTAAATAAACCTTTACATTCTACTTACCCCCTGGGTTGTGTCCTCTTCCATAACAGAAGCTCGGAACCAAAAACCATCATCACAGCATGAGCACTCCCGATCTGTTTCAAGAGCTTGTCAGCAGGCTCTTCTCCAGCCAGCCACTACACCACCAACGCCAGCACCTTCAATGGATCCTTCCACCATTCCCTCCACTTCTTCGTCCTACCATCAACAGTCCCATTGCTGGTCCCATGACTGGTGCCCTGGCTCGGCGGAGGAGTGCAAGGGATTCCTGTTGCAGTGCTCCCTCACGTTTGTGAAGCAACCCACATTATATCCTACTGATCAGTCAAAAATGGATGGAGAGGTGTCAGCGGGAGAACAGCTCTATAATTTTTCTCAAGGTACCACATCTATTCAGGAGTATTCCCTAAAATTTTGTATGTTGGCAGCGGCTAGCAGTTGGAACGAATGATTACTCATAACCACCTACCAACAAGTATTGGAGCCCAACCTTCGTTTGATGCTCACTGCTTATGACAGTAGGTCTAGAAACATTTATTCAGTATTCAGTTTGCTGTTCCTCCCGCCTTCAGTCTTGCCTCCTGGATAGCTCAAGCACTTCAGCAATTCCGCTTCGCTGGCCAGAGATCACCTGCCCTCCAGAACCAAACCCAGAACCTGTGCAAATTGACCCAGGGTCTCTGCTTGTACTGTGGCAACAGTGGGCATTATATCCGGGAATACCCTTGTCAATTCAAACCGGGATTGAAATTGCACAGTTTCTGCCCTTCTCGAATCTGGGTCAGCTGGCAATTTCTTCTCTGCCACCAAGTTGAGCTCAAAACCTCAAGCCCCCCCTTACCCCCTTTAGCTATCAAATTCAGTCCACTACCAGAAAGCCCCTCACTTCTGAGAGTGTCCGGTTTCGAGCTGGTCCAAGTCACAGTGCAAATAGAGGAGATCAATCTGCTGGTTCTGGAGGGTTCAACAGCGTAAGTTCTAGGGCGCCCATGGTTGGTGAGGCCCGATCCCATCTACTCCTGGCAGACAGGGGAAGTCCTGAAGTGGGGCCAACAATGTTACTCAGTCTGTTTCCCCAATCTCCCTCTCAGTCTTAAAGTTCCTCCTGAAAGTTTTGTCGAAAGACAGTCCGTGAGAATCCCTGAGGGCTATACCCCCTTCATTGACGTGTTCTTCCCCACGTGAACTGCCCAGCTACCACCACATCAGCCATGGGACTGCGCCATCAATCTGATTTCAGGTTTGCCAGTGTCTGAAGGCAAAATGGAGTACATAGGGGAGGCCCTGAGACAAGGCTAAATTAGCCCCCCTACATCCCCTGCTGCATTATGTTTTTTCTTTGTGGCCAAAAAGGACAGAGTCTTGCGTCCCTGTGTAAACTATTGATCGCTCAACAACGCAACTGTTCCGGTATCCCCTTCCCCTCGACCCAGCTGCCCTGGAAATCCTCTGAGTTGCCAACGTGTTCTCCAAACTGGACCTCCACAGTGTTTGTCCCTCGATCTTTCAAAACTTTATGCATGATATTTAGATATTTGCTACACCAATTCCTCACCCATCTTAGAGAACACAGACTTTATCTAAAAGCAGAGCAAATGCTCATTTTACCAATCTTTAGTCCACTTCATGGGTTACATCATTAAGCAAACCGAAGTTTGTATGGACGAGGGGAAGGTCGAAGCAGTAACCACCTGGCCCACTACTTCCATGGTTAAGGAACTCCAATGGTTTCTCGGATTTAAACATTTCTACCAAATCTTTATTCAAAACTACAGTGTGCTCTCAAACCTTTCAAGCCCTGAAGCAAGCCTTTATATTCGCTCCACTCCTGAGTCACCTGAACCCTGATATCCCTTTCCTCATGGAAGTCGATACCTCTACCACCGGGGTGGGAGCCGTCCTATCTCAGCAGCAAAGGAATCCACCACCAGCCACAAGGAATGTGCTATCTCAAAGAGTCCCCATTAACCATCTAGAACTGTTCCCACTTCCCGTCCCCAACAGGTCACACCTAGCAGTTCATTTTATCACCGACCTGCCTCCCTTGGAAGGTAACACTTACATCTTAGTAATTGTTTATAATTTTTCCAAGTTTGCAGATTAATACCTCTCAAAGGTTTGTCTACAGCAATGGAAACTGCTGAGATCCTCTTCAACCAAGTTACGTTTCTACTGAAGGCATCGTCTCGGACCAAGAACCTCAGTTCATTTCGCAGGTTTGGAAGGCTTTTTAAGCTCCTTGGTGTGACCCTTAGTCTTACGTCTGGCTACTATCCCCAAGCTCAAAAAAAAAAATTCTGCTCAAAATAAAAATATTGGAGCTCATTTTTTTATTTTTATGTAATTCACTTAATAAATAGTGGCTTAGTTTTCCGAAGCTCAAAATTAGACAAAAGTTGTTGATGTTTAGGATAATATATTTGTCTCTAAGAAAATAAGTACAAATATCTTTGTTGTGTCATTTCTAGTCTTTAAGTGTTGCGGTCTGTGCTCCAGAAATACTGTTCGCATATCTCTTTTGTGAGGTTGCCAAAGCACAAAGTACTATTAGTCTATCCCAAAATGTTTTGTCAGCTGTTCTCATGGATTATGCCTTTATTAATGTTTCTATATGCCGAAAAGAGGGAAAGAATGGGAATGTTTATTTTCCAGACCATTTCCTCCATTTTATGGAATTTCCTCCTTATACAAAAAAGACATTATAATATTTGTTGACAGGTCGTTGGCTTGTGTCGGCACTCAAGTGTAAATGGATTTGTTTTACGCCTGTTAAAGGCAGAACAGCTGATTCTTGTAACCTCTGTTAGTCTTTCCCCTACCACATATGAAGAATTTAAAGGACACATTCTCCTACACAAAGCTAGTTAACCTGACTTTTTGCCTGAACTGAAGAAAACACATACACAAAATTCCTCTCTGTTCGGTATAATTCTGCTACTGACAAGCAGGTATGGCCAAATGACTGTGGCCATTCACCACGATGATTTTCTTCAGATAGTTGGCACTGGTTACAGAGATGAAGAGATTGCAAGATATCAAATATCTTTTAACAGTTACAATTATCACAAATTACTGCTGTTTTTTAAGTATCCTGCAAATACAGAGCAATGCAGACAGATTTCATTTCTTCCCGTCATAAATGTCAGATCAGTCCAATAAAGATTTAATCCAACATGAAACTATAAAAATACATTTTCCTAAAGGTCAGTACCACAAAATAAAAATGACAGCATGATTTAATGCAAAATAAACCCAACAGCCCCTGATGTGAAACAGAGAAAATATTACAAGGCAACTTTCCAAATTAAATAAATAAATAAATGGACATGAAATATTGATTTGAGTGTATATTATTTAATTATGTGAGAATAAAAAGATTGTGAAGTGATTTGAGGGATGTAAAAGTAGCACAGCTATCCTGAAACAGTCCACTGACCAATCAGAATCCAGTACTCCGAAGAGAAATTTAATGATCTTAACTATTAGCTAATGAATTCCAATTTAAAATTTGTATATGCATGGAACATGAGATAAAATATATTTTTACAATGCTTTAAATTCCTTTTTAAAACACTAACTGCAACATATGTACTTCTTTTAATGTAATATCATGATTTCCTTTAACATTAAATCTAGTTGTAACGTTGTATAACTATAGTTAAAAGAGCATAATCTCTTTTACTGTTCACACCAAACGGTGGATCTTTATGACCATGTCATCTATGGTCTGTTGTAAAATATTGCACATCTTTCTGACCTCTGCTCAAAGCTCTGACTCCTGTAGTTGTGCCTTTGATGCTTTGCGTGGGTCAGAGACTTAGATCATGATTGTAAGAAATACCCAGGGAATGCTGTGTCAAACCCCTGCCATCTTCTAGCTTCCTGAATACAAAACCCTATGAAACCCCTGTCTTTTATCCACAGGCAGTGAGCAACTGAGTTAGTTTGTGATTGTTTGTCTATTGGTAAACACCTTTGATATTCCTATGAAACAAAAAAGCAGCATGAACTCTGTTCTAGAGCAGGATTTCATAACCCCATGGTTATAAAATGTTTGGTTATAGGAGTTTTTTTTTTGTTTAAATCATCATTTACGTTTTAAGAGCATCAAAAACAAGTGCAGTTGTACAGATGACAAGCGAGTTGCGGTAGCTTTTCATTACAGAAGCTGAAACAATTAGATTGTGGGGGAAGAGAATGTGAACAGGGATTCTGTAGATAATTACATAAGCACAGATGGATTCTTCACATGCCTGGCTTCACAGCACATTTTTATTGGTTAAACTGAAGGAGACAGCTTTCAAATCATCTAGTTCTCAGTGTTTCATATGCTGCAGAGATGCAGGAAATAATTGCAGGCTTTGTGTATGGTCAACATTTTTTCTCACAAGTTTGTGGTGACTTTTGAATTTTGGATTGGACAGAATAATTAAAAAGCTTTAGATATAAATTATGTCTTAATACTTAACAGAAACTTGTTGGTTTGCACCAAGTCTACATATACAATACACTGTGTACTCTGTAGATTTAGTAAAACTATTGTCAAAATTGCTTTTATAAAAGGTTTGAATCACAGGGAGGCCGGGTCATTGTCAGAATCCCCTTTGAAAACCCATTATATTGGTCGATATCAGCATTATTAAATCAATATTCAAGTGATAAACACTTGTTTAACACTTGTATTTCTAACAAATAAATATTTACGCTGATAATATTTGTTTTTTTTACAGTTAGGAAATATATAGTCATCATCCCATGATACTTTTAACATTGTAATTGTATTTAAATATAAATAAACACCAAATTTAAATGTTTGGGTGAACATTTCCTTTAACTTTATTTGTCTCGTTGGATGAAGAAGATTAAGAATGTAAATTTCCTTTAACTTTGAAGAAAGCAGTACTACAGTCAAGCCTCCTACACAGTTTTCTTTAGCATAGTTAAAAATTATGTGTTGGATTAAACTGGACATCATTGTAGCGCCCCCTTTGGTCTTGGAGGAAGTGGATGTGGTGAGAAAAATGGAAATGAGCTTTTGTTTTTCTTAGCGGTTGTGGGCAGGGAGGAAAAAGTCAAGATGTGGTGAGGGAATCAAATGCAAATGACCACCGGACTACTTCAGGGGATGTGATGGAAAACATTAAAAGTGCGACTCGCATTTGACCACGGACCACACTGAAGCCTGACTGCCCAGCCCATGCAGCTGTATGCCACTTCATCTCGATATATACATATATATATATATATACTGTACACATACTGCATGTGTGTGTGTGCTTATGCATGTTTTGAAGGTTTTCCATATCTTCTCTGTAGGTCACAGCCCACTCAGTTTTGTCCTGTGTGGGCTAATGACAATAGCACAGAAGGAAAAAAACAGATGTTACACAGGTGGAAATGGAGAATCAACCCTAATTAGAGCAACGCAGAGCTTTATTCCAGACCCTTTCTCCTAATTTATCAACTTATCCATTTTGTACTGTAACAAACGTTAGTACTTTTGCAATAAATGGACATTTCTACATTTTTTATGAAAATTCACATTTTAATGAAATCTATTTAAATTCAGTTATAAACTGTATTGGAGTGTTTATGTTAAATTTGCTCCATTCTAGGTTGTGTTTTGATTTAAATGTCCTACTTCTAGTTAATAAACAGAACTTTGTGCCTCCCCAGAAGGAAGCATTCTAATGGGAGCTACATCTCCAAATATCTATGGTGAATTATACAGGTATATGTTATACTACTATAGTGATTCAGGATAAGGCTCAGCTTAAGGGTTAAAACTCGGCGTAAAACTATGGGTAATTTCTCTTCATTGGTTCCTGAATTGTGGAATTCCCTGCACTCTAAGGTAAGAAATGCAGAATCCAGAATACTGCAGCAATGTGGACAAAATAACTTGTCTCATGGACAAATGAATCAACAGTGGAACTTATCTGAAATGTTTTATTTTTAGTGATTTTTTTTCACTTTAAACTTTAGAGGATTCATACAAAATTCATATAATTTTGCTTAGCCTTTTGAATAAATCATTTCTCAATGTATGTCCCTCTCCCTGGATCTGTCATCACATCCCTGTCCTCTTTTCCTGTTATTGTGTGGGTGAAAAGTATCTGTGAAGATGATGAAGAACGCCAACACAATGAAAGCCACTCAAGACTTTCCACTTAAATGTCTTTTGCTCAAACAACCCTTTGCACTTTCACATTTTTGTTTAGTATGTGACCACATAGTTATTGTTGTGGTTCCTTTCTGGGTCTGTCCTCTGAAAAACCACATCAGTCATATCAGACCATATGGGCTCTGTGGTTTTGGTTGTGTTTCTTACTGTTGATGCCAAGTCCTTGATATAAGTATAATCTATCATCTTGTGAGCCTCATTTTTTCCATTATCCTCTCAAAAAGGCAACAGCATTTGCAGAGGACACAATTAGAACTCCTGAGTAGTTGGGGCCTTTGCAAATTTCCGCTTTCATAATGGCAAAACAGGCAATGAAATCTTATGAGAAGAATGGCATTGACAAAGTATATGTATCTGCCACACCCTCACATGTAGTCTGATTTCCCTCATCATACTGTTTTTTAACAAAGTAACAAGGTAATTTCTAATCCAGTGGCCCTTGATACCATGTGTGCGGATGACCTTTAATATATCTGTCATCTTGGATGTTTTTGCTACTGAGAGACAGGCTTTCACCTGTGGAAGTTGTTAATGAAGAAGTCTCAGCAGCATGTGAAACAGCCACGTTCAAATTTGATGTGCTGATGTGAAAAACATCACAAACTGGGCCTCTGGAAATTGCTTTCAGTATGAATTACTAAGGCACACTGTGAGTGAGAAAAGGCCTGGTGTTAAGCCATTGCCATGTGAACCCTGAAGCTGGAACTGCACTAAAGCAAATTTTCTCTCTACTCTTCTTTCTCTTCGTCTCCCTCACCAGAGGTCAGAAATCGCACTTGATGCTGCCAGTACACTATTTTGTACTTTGCAGGTGGGTTCTCCAAGGTTAGCCAGTCAATTAGAGCAGAGTATGTAGCACAAGGACAGGGTTTCCCTCAGGGATCCGTCTTAGGCCCTTTGAGGTTTTCTCAAGAGGCTCAGTTTTAATTTGTAATGCATGTGTCAGGACAGCAGAGGAGTGTAACTCTCTGTCGGAAGACTACAGATCAGAGAAGTTGCTCCCTTGTGATGTTGAAGAACTTTAAACAGCTACTGTAACTCATCAAACAGAAAAGAGGGGTAGTCTTCACATTATCCCTTGTTGATCCCTAATTCATTCCTCTGCTCCACGATTTAGTTAACTCCACAACTTTCTTTTCCTCTTCACAAGTAGGCAGGGCTTATATAGAAGTGTGTGTTCATCACCTAGGGAAGCATGGAAATACAATCAGAGCAGGACACTTCACCCTGGGCCCACAAGCGGGGCATCCGGCTGGACTTGTACTTATGGCAAGATATACAGCCCATGGGTCGTTCGTAGGAACAAGAGGAAGGGTTGGCTGTAACATGGAGGGAAGAGCAGCACAGCAAAATGACAAAGTTTCAACTAATGAGAAAGCACACTCTGGTCATAGTTTCCTTTTTCTGTAAGAGTGGCTGCTAGCACTAGAAACTGTGGAGAAATGAATTGCCATGATGTCCTTTGCTGTGGGAACAGCTTGAATAAATAAAAAATTTGAATTCTACCAGAAATAGTGAATCACAACTACAGCACATGCCCTGCACATCTGGACGCTCTGTGAAGTGGTGCTGTAATATAAATGCATATTTATAGACCATATGGGTGAATTAGGTCGGTCAATTATAGGCCATTATTGAGTGTACATAGCTTACCATATCTTTATAATGTTTATGTATATGTCAAAAGAGACCATGTTACCATGTAGGTCTTTCCCTAATATTGTGTCATACTTATAGACCTGACTAAATATCCACTAAAACCTGACTTGATCCAAGTCTCTTTTCACATTGTACTTTTGCATCTAAATAGTAGTATGTTTTCACCATCAACACGAGTACTGGCTTAGCAGTAGCTGCTTGTCACTATACTTAGGCAATGACTCAGGGCAACAAGACAGTATTTTTGAAATATTTGTCCTTCTGGATTTAGCAACAAATGTTTACACACAGAACAGAACTTGAGTCTGTCTGCCACAGATGCACTGCAAGAGATGCAAAGAATGAAAGTTTCTGAAAGCATTTTATTCAGAGAGGCTGTTGTGCTCTTGGACAGTGACCTTTTTTTTGTACCCAAAGTTCTTCATGCTTCCTTTAGGTTCCTGTTATAGATGCGATATAAATATTTATTTGTTCCTTTTGCAGTTCGGCTGTTAAATGGTCTTTAAGGAATTTGTTAGGGAAATGTACTGTGTTTTTTGTATACTGTATATATATATTATGTATTTATGTATTGTATTGGTCTGTTACTGTATATATCTGTTTTCTGTTGCATCCAAATTGCCTGCAAGAATATTAATAAAGCTTGACCTGACCTTGACCTTTGAGAAAAATAGTCATATGAATGAGTTAGTGAACTCTTTGAAAATATCTGAATGCCTTTGTTATAGTAATTACTCATAAAATGTGACCTGGTATTAAATTACTGAATCTATTAAGTAATCATTCACAGTGCAGGGTGGAGATACGTAATGAGCCAGTAAACCCTACTGTAACTTGTAGATTGTCGTTTAGCAGCAAAAATTCCACCGAATACTTTAAGTCTATTGACCAATTTTGGATCATTCCTTCACACAAATCTGTTTCTGATGTCTGGTTGTTTTGAGGTCAGGTTTTACCTTTTTGTGTGTATTTGTGCCTAATAGTTTTATTGCATCACCTAATCTCTATAACAATTTCTGTCTTGATATTCTCCTGTTAAATGTGTTAATGCACTTTAGACTTCATTCTTTCAATCACTATGAAGTGCTCAGCCCCTAAGGCAGTGCTAAACCATGAAGTTGGGAAGATATTTTGGTGTTGGTGTGCAGTGCCCTTTTACTCTAAACAAAGCATTGTGCATTTTTGTGCCTCAGCATTTTCCAAGAACTGTTGTGGAACAGGTAAATGTCTCAATATTTTTTTAGACAGCAGTGGTTATGTGTCAAAATTTTCTGTAGGGTATTTTGCTGTTATTCTTGTTTCTTGATTTTTTTTGGCCACATAATTTATTTATCTTTTTTACACATTTCCAGACAAGGTATCTTTAGCAATGCTTGTGCAATGCTTTCTTAGCTTTTCCAGCTTGGTGCGTCACGCTAAAGTGTTTTTTAAGTTCCAATAATAGTTTTTGGGATTTGAGGCATGGTTCACAGTAACTTTTCTTGAGAAGAACATATTTGTCAGTGTATTATAGGTTATGAAAGGTTCATATTTTAATTTTAAGAGTCTTAAACAACAGGTTGACATGCAAGGTCTAAAATATTTTCTTATAATATGTATTTATTGTTAAATATTTTTGTTCAACGACTCCCAAATGATTCTTTCAACGATTCTTTTTCCCATTTTTTCATTTAAAGCAGTGTTTGTGCACCTTGTGGCAAAGAATGAATTTGCATTTTCATGTTGGCAGGCAATATGCTAATGCCTCATGTTGACTTCAACGTGAAATGGTTGTGACTCCTTTTAAAAATGACTTGCTTCAATGATTCAGAGTTGACTCTTTTTTTTTAAAGACAATAACTTTATACACTGTGAACTTTTAGATTTAAAACTTTGCATGGTTTCATTCACTTAAAGTTGTGTTACACACTGCATGAAAGGTAATTTTCATATATATTGAAGGACAGCTTTTAAAGGGGCAGCTCACACTTCCAATTTAATCTCCTTAATTGACTCTAATTAGCTTTTGTAGAAACTGTAACACTTCCTGCCTTGCTTATGCTCACTTAAATTTTCAAGATTTTACAAAGCACAACAGTTTGTGTGTTATTAGTTAAGTCAGATTGTATTTGTCTTTAATGTGTGTCTTAGAAGAAGATCAAATAACATTTTATAAGCATAAATTGAGATATTTTCAAAGGTCTCACAAACTTGAAACTGAATATTCAGTGTGACCTAGAGTATACAAACATGCAAATTACACATCAATAGTGGTTCGTCAAGCACACTAAAACATATCATTGTCCTTTTGTGTTTGTCGTTGGACAGTGGAAAATGACAGAGAGCTGTCTCCACAGAGAAGACACCATAAAGAGTTCAAATTCAACATGTCCCAGATTCCAGAGGGAGAGGCCATCACAGCTGCAGAATTCAGGATCTACAAGGAGTGTGTGACCAGGGGCTTCCGCAATGAGACATTCCTACTTAGCGTGTTCCAGGTGGTTGGTAAACATCCAGAAAGGTAAATGAGCAGAGAAAGGTAAAAATAGGAATCCATAAATATGGACATTTATGTGCTAGTATAGTTTATTAGTTTAGTCAAATATCTATTATAAATAGTAATAATAAAAAAAAAAGTTTCTCTTTCAAAAACCTGCATGAAACACAACTTAAATTAAGTTGCTACATTAAACCAGTTAGGTTTACTTAACTTGGTCTTTCTACTTCACCAAAATTAAATAACTCAGATTTACAACTAAAATGTTATTGTTTGGAAACAATGGAGTGCATGCTTTATGTAAATTCAATTGTGAAACAGGAGTGCACAGCAGTCGGTTGTAATATTGACAGGCATAGCTAGAGTAAACCCCTGTTTAATAAAGTAGTAAAATAGTTTATTCCTGCTTTACCTAAAGCATATTAAATCATGACTTCAAAACTAAGGTATGTACCCTAACCGTCATTCTTGTGTGCCTAGTAAATTTGATCAAATTTAAGTACAATTAATCTTGGGATATTTATGGTAGCTTTTGTTGCTTATTCATGATTTTGAAGCTGAATAATTGACTATGTTTTAAATCAAGCCCAGGCGTCCATCACTGAACACAGCAGAGGCTGTCTAACATGTATTTTTATGTAGACTAAGGCCATGACCACGATGCACAACTGAAATAGCTCTAGTTTGGCGTCTAAAAAAGAACCCACCAACACACGTCAAACATTGACTTTGTGGGTGGTGGGAGGGATATCTCCTTGAGAAAGACAGATGGTGTGACCGGTGAAGTGTCCAAAACTCACCAATAAGATGTGGCTGTGAAGCCATATTTTTTTCATTTTATTATTATTTAACAAAAAAAGGCACCAAATAAAAAAAATGGCTAACAGTGATAACAATAAGCTACATGTTTCTCTCCCAAATAGTTTCTAATGTTTATCACAAAGTGTTCACTTGGTGTACATCCTGAGTTGAACAATAGACACAATGTTTTTCCACAAACCTGCAGTGGGAGTCTTTTATTTTTAGTCATATCTTGAGATTATTCATTGCCAGTCATTGTATCAGAAAAAGGTGCAAATTATAGCGTGCTTTGTGGCATTTCCCTACATGCCACTTTCTGCATGTAAATCCCAAATGATGTGTGGCTTGCACAATGTATTTGCTTACAAACAGATTAATTTGCAGACTTGTCAAGTTGTAACAGCATAATTACTGTGTTTATGGTTTGTGATCTTTAAAAAACACATCGGTTGGGGCAATGCGGTATAGCTAAGCTAAGCGGATGCACAAGATGGCTGAAAGAAACTTCTGAAGTGTGTAGGCCTTTAATCCATGAAGCAAAAAATAACTTGGCCATGGAGGTGGTGCAGAGGGGCTGTACTGTATATCTGGCTAAATATAACCCATGTGGCAAGACGATTTGTCCTAACTCAGCAACATAGTGAACCTCAAGTCACCAAGCTTCAAATGGCCTCAAATGTAAAGAAACAATAGAATGTAAGAACGTTTTCCAAGTGGTTGGACTGTAGTTGTTTCTCTGAACCTTTATGACATGTCATACGTGTTTAATTTCTACACCACTAGGAATGACTGTTTGCAGACATTCCCACATCTTCCTTTGTTTGGGTATATCTGAAATTGATTACTGAAAACAGACTAAAATGTCATTCAGTGTAACAGTTTTGTCAGGCATTTACAACAAAAATCACTTAATAACATAAAGACAAGTTACATTTATCTCAAATATTGTCACAGGTGCATGTGGCAAAAGCACGAAAGAAGTCGGAAGTGCAACAAATCACAAATCCTTTAATATTCCAGGAGAGCAGACACATAGGCAGGGTAAATCACACGACATCCAAAATAATGGGACAACATGAACTGAACTGAACATCACTTAAATAAGGCAGACAATTACATTAGACACACCTGGGGTCTGTACCATGAAGCCGGATTAGCAGGCTAGCCAGGTAAGTTTTGGATAAATTTGCACCAATCTTGGGTTTTTGGTACCATTAAAGAAACTCTGCTTCAATTGGTGTTAATTCCCATGGTAACTTGCGCTGCATGGCTAACCTGCTCCGGGGCCGGTTATGTTCTGGGTTAGAGATCTCAAAACGGAATTCGACAAATCAGCTTCCAGCAAGGTGACACGTGTCTGATGCAATAAAGCCACTCCCCCAGCTTCTCTTACTCCTAATTAAAGGACGCTGCATAGTAAAACATTGTTTAAAGATAAAATCATCCGATGTTTAGATTATTATTTTTAGAATTACTTTATTATTTATATAATTAATATCTCCTTAATCAGTTACACAAGCCAGTTTAGTTTAATAGTAATAAGCTTTTAAATTAATATAAATTTAGATAATACAGCTTACTTGCAAGTTTTTTGTTTTTTTTCCCTCCTTAAGTTGTCCTCTTTCATTTAAAGATCGTTTCACCTTGTTGTGTAAATGTGTTGACATTCCTCAATCTTTTAATTATTGGTAGTAAATCTGACTCTCTCACAAGAAGTGAATGAAATTTTAAAAGCATGTGATTGGCTGCTTATTGCTGAGGTCACAGTTTTATGTGCACGTGCTACATTTTCTCAGGATCAAGCCTGGGTTAACAAAGAAAGTTGATGAGCTTCATCATTGTACCAATAATGCCTGATTTTGTCAGTTTGGATTTGTCAACCCAAAACTAATCCTGTAACTCTGAGTTTGTTTAGCCACCATCATGGTACAGGCCCCTGAACACAATAACACAATCAATCAACAAACACTAGGGCAGACTGAGACAGAGCACATGGAGACTGAAAACAAGGACGAATGGTTCAGGGGAGTGACAATTAGTTGTAATGCCCATTTGTCATCAAGATTTTTTTTTACTAATTTAAACACAGTAAAAATGTTTTTATTTGCTCCCTTATACTGTATATTTTACTATGTACAAGTCAGAATAAGCACGTTGTTTGAATTTTTACATAAATACACTGAATGACAACGTACCAAATTTCAACATTTTATTCTTCAAGAACTTATCTAAAACCTTAAAAGTACTTAACTTACATTTAATGTGCTTTTTATGGACATGAAATCACTTTTTAACATTTTTGGATGCTGACATTTTAACATCTTTTACCCATTTACATATATATGTGGCACTTTTATTCAAAACAGCTTTGAATACTTTATTATATTGGGACAAAACTGTTCTGGGGAAAACTGAGATGCATTTTTAAACACTGTCAGTTGTATTTATTTTGAAATCACAGCATAGATCAGGTTTTGTTTTCATGACAATCCATCAATACCCCATGAAAAATCCAGCTTGCCATCACTGTAGAGTTATTACTTTTCTGTTTGTATATATTCTAATCCCTGGTTGTTTTCATGTACATCTGGCCTCCTTGGAAAACCCTCCCAAGCCATATGTGAAGACGGTCCTGTATGCATGCAATGGCAGCGTGAAGCTATTAAACTATAGGTGCATTTTAACAGCAGCCAATGACAGAGGCAATAAATGCGATTTATGTAACCAAAAAAAACCTGACACTTCTGACTTTATTATTACGGTTAATTTAATGTGTCTATAAGAGGCTTTACAGTTGCGGTTTTAAAGTTGGCAGCTCCCCTGTGGTCTCATTCGGACCCCGTCCCAGGTGAAGCTGTGTGACTGGTTGTACTAAACAGTATGAGTCAGCATAAGTATGATGAGTTCATGTCGAATGTGACGTGTAAACCACCGGAGGAAAGAACCTCATATGGAGTTCCTTAGAGAGCAGCTCTAATTAATGAGCAATAACGAGGGGCTGCAGGGACATTCCCAGAACACCTGTGTGACCGACAGCTTTGAAGTGACCTGGCCAATGCTTATTACCATGCATAGTGTGTAATTACTATAATAGGACAGGCCTCCCTGCAAGGCTACTGTGATCAAACTTTTGTCTCTGTTGAATGAAGCTCCTCTAAATTTGACAAACTATTATTCTTTTTTAAAATAAATACATTTCTTAAAATGATCTTGGAAAATGTTTAAGAATATTTGAAGATAACAACAGAATGAGGTGAAAAGTGCTATGCAATGGGAAACAACTAACTAACTAGACTAAATAAAATAGCTGTGTATATTTATGTACTGTGTATATTTATTATGTATATATATATATATATATATATATATATAGATATAGATATAAGCGCAAGCATGTTTGTGTGTATATATATAATAAATATGCACAGTACAAACACATATATTATGTAAACAAAACCTTTTATTTTGGAAGTGATTCATCTCGATTAATCATTTGACAAAACTAATTATTATTATTATTCTGTTATATTAATTAAGAATACTATTATTCTTTTTTACATTTCGAAAAATAGCATTTATACTGTATACACACAATGTCTTCATACTGTATTCCCTGTTATTCACTTTGTTCTCACCTTAAATATAGCCTTGCTAGTGACATGGTGTGTGTAAATAAATAAATAAATGTATTATTTATAATAATAAATAATGCATAGGAATTTAATGGGGTCATTGATTGTTGTCAATTGTATCTATAGCAGTTAATGATCTACGGACTTGCTCATTTGCAGGGATGCCGACATGTTTCTGCTGGAATCTCGCAGGTTGTGGGCCACTGAAGAAGGTTGGTTGGAGTTTGACATCACAGCAACTAGTAATCTCTGGGTGATGAGTCCACATCATAATCTGGGTCTACAGATCAGTGTGGAGACCAGCACTGGTAAGATCATTTTCAGATGAGCCAAGCAGTTGACAGTGAGATGATGAGAATGTTTGTTTTCTCAAAGTATTATACAGTAAACATAATACTTTTACGTCAAAAGCACTCTGTAGTGAGGACACAGCTTGGTTTGGGCGTGCTACTATAAATTACAGCGTCATCAGCATAAAAATAAGAATGAAAATCAAGTTAATCAAATTAAATCAAGGTTATTAGTGTAAATAATACAAAAGTAGAGGCCCTTAACCCTCCTCTTATTCAATGACTTTTGTTTTTTTTTCTTCAGATTGAGTGACTTTTCCTAAATTAATGGGGAAAAATTGGTAAACATAAAATTAACATGATATTATTTTTTAA
>JAUCMT010000056.1:10364239-10376319 GCA_032357475.1 Enteromius thamalakanensis
TATATACATTGCATGTAGCTCAGTTTTTGCATCAAAACAGGGCATCAACACAATAAGCAACAATGATTAAAAATGTATAAGAGGGGAAGAAACTACTTTGTAAAACACACTGCAAAACATAACACACCAGTTTTTAATTCCAAGTTTTTATTTTTCATTTATTATGCAATGAATGCTTTTTAAGTTTTAAACCACAAGCTTAATCAGCCTAGCTTTTATCCAGCTCTATTGTACAACTCCCATAAAGGTTAAAAAAAGACAGCAACCAAATTGTAATTGTCACTATCTCTACTTAATTTCATAAAAGGAATAAAGATTAAAACTGTCAACATGATTTATGTAATGTACCTACATATGCGTCTAGCACTATTACAAAGATATATACATTGCATGTAGCTCAGTTTTTGCATCAAAACAGGGCATCAACACAATAAGCAACAATGATTAAAAATGTAAACACAAATTAGAAACTCAACAGCTGATCTTGTGTTTTTTTTTTTTTTTACTATTACAGTAATGCTTTTTTGACTGCAGCAGCAGAGCAGTAACTGATTAGGTGTTGATATTTATTGCTATTACATGGCAATGTTTTTGGAAAAGTAAATAAAAGTGTAATTTCTGCATGGTTTCTGTAATGCCACAGCATCTATCGTTCATCTTATGTCAGCAGGTCGGAGTTGTCGTTCTCCTTCAGCCAAAAAGATCTGCATCGCCTTGTACAACAGGTGAACCCCTAACTCCCTTTTTCTCTGCACAGGCCAAGTTGACACCACACCATAGTAATCTCCTCTTTTCTGGTTTGTGAGCATCTTCAACCCTATTAAAAGATCAACAGGTGATATTAAGATGAAGATTTGTGCTGCAAATAATGTTTATAACTATTCAAAAAGCCCAGCAGGGTGTCTCTTTACCGATGGCATCCACCATACAGGCCTCACGTGTGTAGGCTTCCACAGCAATGACATTTTGGAAACAGTGCAGGGATATCACTCCATGCCCAGCATTCCAGACCTGCAGGATGTGCTGCACTTTTGAGCAGAGTTTCTGGAGACATAAAGAGGAAAAATACCATGACTGCATTTATTATTTACATCATCTTATTTAGAAGCATTTAGAACAAAGTAATATTAAAAACAACAGTGAGACGCAAGCATTTTATTGTTTACTCCAGTATGTTTAAGGAAAAAAATGCAGTTCCTAAAATACTATAAAATTACATTAAATGTCTGGTTAGATTTTTTTTTTTTTTAAGATTTATTTTTGCCATTTTTTAGCCCTTATTGTGACAAGACACATCAGAACTGACAAGAAGCAAACCATAACCGTAGGTAACCATAATGCCTACTACCACCGCGTGCACCGTGTGTTAACTGCAATTCAGTCAAGTGGCACAAGGGATAGTTTCCAAACTGACTAGAGTTTTGTTTTGTAAACTGAGATCAAATAACCAAATAAACAACAACATTATAAAATGACAAATCATTAGAAAAATTTCAAAACGTAGGATTGTCATGCTGCAGCGTCATGAAAAACATTTAAAAAAACTTCCTTATGTAGTATAAAGGGGCTTTAATCTCGATTTACAGGCTAATGAATGTTTTTGAATAAAAACCAGCTGTCTTCTGTACAAGGATGAATGCTCATGAGACTTTATCTGCATTGTAATTTATTCTCGCTCAAAAAAAAAACAAGAGGGAAAAAATCAGTTAAAATAAAGAGAAATCAGTGTTCTTTGCTCCCTACTCCCTAAGCAGGGGAAATGCATAAAAATTTTGCGCTGTAAATAACTGAATACAATTTAAATTATGTATGGCACACTTAAATGCACTTTGAATGGAACTAATAAGTTTGCTTCGAACTGGAATCATAGCGGAATATCCAGTGATGTCACCTTCGCAGGGCACATACATTCGAATAGAACAAATGTTTGAAGGGACAAGAGACAAAATGTGCAGAGCGGTGGGGCTCGAGAACTGGAATTCAGAAACGCTGCTTTAGTGGCTCATGTTACTTTATTAGAACTGATTATTTTCTTTCTGAACACAGACGGCAACCCATTCCTGTACTTCACATCCCCTGCATAGCCTGGAACATGTTTTATGTTCATGATCTGCCAATTTCACTATTGTCTTGCTTGTTTTTTCACAATACCAGCAGAACTTCTGATGATTTGGCTGTATATCTTTGGCTGGCAGCTGGTCTAGAACATGGGTGGGGCGAGTATACGTTATGCATATATTTAGGTCATATGTTCCCGACAATCACATTTGGTGTTATGTTCAGTTTAGCCTGTTTGCAGGCTGAAGTGAAGTAAATTTTAATAGATATCCCCTGCTCAGTGGGTAGGGAGTCAATCAGAATACAGTTCATGCAAAGAGCTGACTTCTACAGAGCTGATTATCAAAATCAGGTGTGTTAACTAAGAGAGACATGTAATATATGCAGAGCAGGGGTTGAGAACCGTGGTATAATTAATCATCTCTGTTACGGACAGTTCTGAAAGCAGAAATTATGCAAATGTGTATAATGCTTTAAACAGTGATGTTTAGAGGGTATTTAATAGGGCTGGCACCCACTAAAGAATTTTCCAGTTACTATGCTGTCATTCATTTAAGTCATTATTCAACTAATCACAAGTTTATATTATACAAATGAGCTTTAATATATTCTGCGCTCAAGTATGTGAAGCTGTCAATTAATAAAGCTCTTTTACACATCATGTGCACTTTGTTGAATATAATGAGAAAATGGCTGTTTTATTAATCCATCCCTTTTAATAAAAATATTTCAGCTAAATCCTGGCCAGGTTTAGTTTATTATTTTCTTGTTTTATTTAGGCCTAAATAATGGGAGAAAAATTCGCCTACCCAGTACCTTATGATAAAGGATACAATTTATAAAACATGCAACAATTAACCTTTCTGTTATCCTATAACATTCAATGTTTAACGTATGTAAAAATATAATTAACTTTATTGTATAAAAATATATATTATATATTCTAGAAACTTGGTAAACATAAAATTAACATGATATTATTTTTGCAATGCCCTGTACACATTTTGTCACATCGGTGTTCTTCAGGGGGTCAATTTGACCCCAGGGTCTTTTAGCTGTATAAAACATAAGAAATATAAAAAAAAAATGTACACACATTTGTTTTGGGTAATACTGAGGTCACTATAACGTGCTATGATTTTTATAATATGCACTATCATTTTATATGTTCAATATAATAAAAATAAAAAACACTAGCACAACCATACCTGTAGTGTTGCAAGAACCACTGACAGTTCAAATGACATGGGGGTAGAGTGAGTCCTAACTCTCACTAGAGACTTTGATATTTCCCATGCCATGGGGAGGGGAAAACCTAATTCTTCTGTATTTCAGAGTGTTGTTAAGTAGTAAACAAAGACATCAATTACCTGAAACTAACATTTTAGCAAAAAAATAAATGATATTTTGGAGGTTAAATTCTTCCAGAGGATTAATAGGTGTTAGCAGATTTTAGGGCAATAGGAGGGTTAAACAGACCCTTGAGGAAGACCCTTCATAATTTGCAAATATCTGTCAAATGCGCAGCAATTATCTGCAGCTATTAAAAAAGTAGCTCTAATTGGTCAGGAACAGCTGACTCCATCCAATGTAAGGTTTGTTTGTTTTTGTTTTTTTTTGTCTGATAGGTAGAAAATGGTTTTAAAACTACAGTGAACAACTATTAAATGCATTTATCTGTTCTCCATGTCAATATTCATATCTATAATTATAGGTACCTTAAACATTTTTTTTCAGCATCTCTCCTTTATCTAAGATTTGTATGGGATTGTCCTTTACGTACTGTAAAAAAAAAGTACTGAATCCTTTTTTACATCTGAAGTCAATCTTTTCCCAAAATTGCATAGACTTATTTAGATTAAGAGTTGTTTCATTTAAAATGTAATCAACTTTAGCACTCCTTATCATCACTGTGTATCTATTATGTAATTGTTTAAAACAGGACAGCTAGACTGAAGGTTGGAATTCCTTGCTTTGGTCCAAGCGACATTAGCCTCACAAATCAAATGTAATAATGTAGAAGAGAACCCTTTGCACAACATTTCTTTTAAAAGGCACATGTTTGTTATCGATAGAGTTGAGCCCATCATAAAACTAATTAAATATCTGGAATCAACTAAATATTCTCCAAGATCATGAACAAAACCTGGTTTACTGAACTGAGACAATAACTGAGGTTATTTTTCACTTTAACTCTTAGAACAGCACAGTGATCACAATAAATGGATGCTGCTGATTATCTATAAGGTGCATTAGTAAAAATGGAATCAAAAAGTAGTGATTTATCTGAACTTTTTAGGTTTAACCTAATACTAATTGCTGAACATTATCACAAAATAATTTAACTTCAGCTGATAAAGGCTGTAGCTAGTTCCATTTAAAACCTCCAATTAGTACTAATTAATAAAAAAAATCTACTTTAAAAATATAGCCTAATCTGTTAAATACAAAAGATTAAACTGTTGCTGTAGTTGAATTTATGTTTAATTTCATGGGCTAGGAATATCCCATTTATATCACTTTTTCTGTTTAAAGGTTGGAGCATCAATCCCAAGGAAGTGGGGTTAGTAGGTCGTGATGGTGCTTTAGAGAGGCAACCTTTCATGGTGGCCTTTTTCAAAGTAAGCGAAGTCCGTATCCGAACTGCCCGGTCAGTGGGCGAACGACGTCAACCAAACCGAAATCGCTCCAACAGTCCACAGAAGGCATCGAAGGGATCCGCTCATACAGGTTAGCCATTAATATTCCCCATATTGTGCACTAAGCCCATTTTTTTCTGAAGAAGAGATGTTTAATATCCACTTATGTTAGAAATTAGCAATGCAGACTCTTTTAGTTCTTCAGATGTTGACCTGGGATGGTTCGGGGATGTTTTTTATCTGATGAGTTTTATTGAGTCCAGATCTTCATATATTGTAGGCCTGACATGCTGTGTCTTGATTTGAAGTCTTTTACCAGCCCTCACCAATAGATTGCTGCAGCGATTAATTATTTTTATAGGTCGACATGCTTTTGAATTTTGAGATAATAACATAAAGACATAAAGTGAGATCTATTTTGTCAGTCAGGAAAATCTTTACAGAATGAAACAGAATTACTTGAATTAATTTAATTGACAGCTAAACATAGGCTATTACTGAACTAGACCACTGTTGCCTGACATCGGTGTCACAACCTTCTGAAATCCCTTTAAAGTTTGAGTTAGAATAGATTGCAAGAGCTAGATTATCAGCACAGTTCAGCAGTAAAAGTGGATTAGAGAGTAGTTAAGTATCTGTTTGGTATGATGGTTAGTAGTCCAATCCAGTCGCTTGTATGCAACAGACTTTCTCAAGCTATGTAAAAACTTAAAAATAATAATAATAATACCTAGGGAGTATTATTGATGTAGTTCATGTCATAAACATGAAAATTGTATTTGAAATGTGTGTTATTCATTGAAAACCAAAAGTACTAAAATGCATCTCATTAATGGGTTTTTGGACACAAAAATATATCATACAGTATATTAACGCAAACACTATCCTTATCAGTTTTCTCTTTCTGTTCAGCTACTGTCAAGTTTACAGCTGGCACAGACATTTGAAGGAAACGCATTTGGGTTAAAGTAACCACACTTTATATGTTCAATAAATTAATGTTTTTTTGGCGTCCTGTAAAAAAGAAAGGACTGTAAAAATTCAGCTAACATCATTAAATAAAAATGTATACTTAAAAATAAATTTTCATCTTCATCTAAAATATCATTTAAGTGTCAGAAAAATTCAGGGCACATGCTGCTAGTATAAATAATGGTTTTGGCGCCAGCCCTGATGTTGTGCTTTGAATTACAATAAAAAAATTATAAAAAATGTAGAGGCTTTGAATTAGCCCCAAGTATGCCATATTCAGTTGAGTATATTTGGCACAAGATTCTATTAATTAAATAAATTATCTTTTAAGTTGGGGTGGAAAAACGGTCTAAGAACAGCAGTCCTAATCCAGTTTCTGCTTCTCATTAGTTTGGGGTGGTCTGAAAGCTTAGCGCTAATACCCACATAATTCAGAGCCAATTATGAATGTGAGGCAATGAAACATGAAGGACCTGGGGTGAAAACTTTATATATAAGAGTTTATGAGTTCATAAGTTTAATTCACAATCACAATATTAGATGCGTCTGAATTGGAATCTTCTGAGGTGCTTTGTAATGCATATCGTATATATATATTTTTCTTCTCTTTTTAAAAGGAACCGTGTTTTCTCTCTGCTACACTTTAAAAATTTGCATTTGTGAAAGCTAGTGCATTAAATATCTAACTGCAATACAACTAATTGACACAACTACATTTCTAATATATCCTTCTGAGAATAATTTACATCATATGCCATATGTAAGTCGGATTCACCCACTTATACAGTAGTGTCTAAACTCAAAGCTCCTAAACCTTGCACACTATGTGTCCAGTCTAATGAGGAAAATCTGCTTGATTTGTTCTGAAGGATTGGACTTTACGTAACCCAAAACATCAACCCCTCTCCTTGGCACGACTTGGGATGTCTGGAGTGTAAATATTTAGATTTGGAGCAGGAAGTTGCGAGGCCGTTGTGACAGCCGTTCCCTTGTGGCAGTGTTGAGAGTGCATATGGTTCCAATATGAAAACACTCTTATCAAAGCTTTCAAAAAGACAGCCTGTGAGCGCTGCATCTTGACCCATATTGACAGACACAAGTGCACAAGGTTATAAGCACTCTCCAACTGATGAAATAACTTTTGGAATGAATTTCATTAAAGTGTGTCGATTTTAGAGTCAAGATAAAAGTATTATTTAATATAATAATGTTTGGTATTTTTGATTATATATTCATTTCCAATCATAATTTTTAACATTATTTACATTTTGACAATTTTCATGACAGTTTATGATAACTAATTATAACAACAGTTATGGTATATCTAACATGCTAAATGTTATAAATGTTATATAAAATTGATATCATGTTGTGCACTGATGAAGTTGTGTGATTATGTAATAACTGTAACAGCCCTGTTGACGTTACAACTGAAACATTCGTGAACTAATTTATTTGTGGAAGAGTTACTCCACCCCAAAATGAACATTTTGTCGTTAATCACTTACCCCTATGTTGTTCCAAACCCATAAAAGCTTTGTTTGTCTTCAGAACACAATTTAAGATGAAAGCCGGAGGCTTTTGTCTGATCTATTGACTGAATTCATTATCAATTGTTAATAAATTGTTGAATAAATTTGTTATTTTTATTTTCTTTGCCACTTTTTGCCGCTTCATAAAATTCAGATTTTTTTCGTTTTTTCGTTCAGATTTATTCTTTCGTTCTTTTCTGGACCTTGACATTGTTTATTAATTGGCAGTCAATGGAACAGTCAAAAGCCTCACGGATTTCATCAAAAGTATCTTACCAAAGCTTTTATGGGTTCAGAACAACAATTCTAAAATAGTATTAGAAAAACATTAAATAACACTTATATAATGATTGGTAGAAATACAATATATATATATATATATATATATATATATATATATATATACTCTTATCTATTGTCTTATCAAATATAAGTTGTGTGAGAGTTCTTGATTTTTTTCCTTCTTTGAATGTGAGCTGAAATATGACCCTAACATGCTGTTAAAAGGTTTCATCGTTTGAAAATTCCTTCTCTCTCTTTATGCGCTTCCAATTTAGGCAAGGTACATTACATGTGATTAGAGGTTTGACACTGTTTCTTAAGTTTGGCAATCTGTGAAAACAAAAAAACACATTAAGCACTAATACTCAGCTTGAAGTGCGGGGGAACTCACCGGCCTTTGGCCTGAGGGAAGTTAACAAGCATCTAGCTCAGCTCAGTATGAGCCGCCCCAGCACTAGACCTGTAATTACCTCGGAGCTGTTATTAGGTGCTGGGCTAAAATGCCTGACCAAGTTAACAGTATCGCTTAAAGAATTATAATAACACGGCACTGTCCAGCTGCGGTTTTTCATCTCCCCCTCCCTCAACCCTCCTTTTGTTTACCGTTGGTGTAATTAGACATCGGCGAGCTCTGGGGATGGAGGTTTAATAACCAGAGTGATGAAAGACAGGAAGAGAGATAAACTTCACATGGACACAGACAGCACTTGCATTCTCTTTCATGTCATTTTGGGAGTGGGGTGAGAGAGCTTCCCTGCCTCAGCTCTTTCCAGGAGGGATGTTATTCCATGCGGAACGTAGTGTCCATTACTCCAGCATGCCATCACCACCAGGAATGTCATTGTGTAATTGCTCCAAGGAGAAGCTTTTCGTGAGAGAGTGTCTGTAAGATTTTGTTGCAGTGACCATGGTTTTGTCTTTTGGTCAAGAAACCACATGTGTACCTTGGCACATGATTTTGACAGTTCTTGGCTGTAACTGTCAAATTAAACAGCTCATAAAGCTAATATAACTATTTCTATTAATGGTTCTTTAACATCTGTGTTCTTTCACTGATGTGGACCAACATTTTATGAGATTGAATGTGTGATTCCGCTTCGTACTGTACTGCCTTACATGTATTAGAAACAATCTCCCATTAATAAGGGAATCTCATTTAGGACAAGTTATATGTTAAATATTTTATAATTATTTTAGTAAAATTACACGATAAACAGGGTTTGAAATTACCTTTTTTGATCACCAGCCAAAGTGAAATCAGAATCAGAATTTCCACCTGCTAAAAATAACAGATTATGAATGCCACTGATTTAAAATTGTAGCATTTTATTAAAAGTGCATGAAGAACGCACCGAAAAAAAGAAAAATTTGAATAACTGGTCCCCACCACAAAACTTTTTTCTTTAGTGTACTCATGGCAAATCTGACAAAACATGACCGCATTTTTACTATCAGACACTAGCTAATGATGACCTGTCTGCCATTTACAATTAAACTTAAAGGTGCTCTGTGCGATTTTGCAGGATTTTAGCTCAATTTTATTTTTAACTCAAACCGTATGCATCACCCCTTGATCGTCTTGCTGTCTGCCCTCTGAGTACATAGGGGAAAAAACCCACTCTCGAAAGACAACAAAGAGACTGCAATACCAAAAACAACACTTTGGGCACCAAAACAAACAATGAGTGATTTTACTTTTGTTGCTTGATTAACATGACTTTGACAATAGCAACTAAATTAGGCTGTGGTCCCTTTAAAACCGAATAAACACGAATGCAATGTACTGATACATGTTCCCTAACGTTACTGTTTACATTCATGTAATCGACTCGTGAAAACGGACAATTTGAAATTATTTTGTGTTTAATTCTCGATTCAAGAGTAACTTTCTTGCGCTGTTCTCGTGCTATGTGTATGTGTTTCAGTGTGTGCTCAGAAATCGGACTGAATTGAGTTGCTCTTCTCCTAATCCCACAAAGTGAGATTTTTTGACGTTTTATGAGATGTGCACAAAGTGTATAGCTCATAAATACAGTTAATGTACACATCTAACCTCCGAACTATGAAGCACATTCGTTTTGAAATTATCCCTTTCCAATCGTCCCTTCATAACATTATCGTCTTGTTTTTCATCATAGTTTTTGTCATTTCAAATTAGTTTTTATTCGCTATCGTCTCGTTTTCATCTGTGAAAAAATGTCGTTGGCGAACATTATGATGAAAATTATTCGTCAACGAAATTAACACTGCTGCTCGCTGCTGCAAAAGTTATCTAAAACGTTGCCCGTAGTGTTCATGTGAAATGTAGGACGGGGGGACAAATGACCCAGAGCATCTCTGACATGATTTGCATGCATCACCGGCCAAACTGGCTGGAAAGTTTTTATCAATACCAAAATGATTTTTAACCCGCATTTGGCGAGTTGGCGGGTGTTAATTTTGAACCCTGATGATAAAGAAACAGTAATATTTAAAAGGATAGTTCACCTAAAAAGTACAATTCTGTTATAATTTAATCTTGTGCTAAATGTTGTAAAGCACTGACTTTTTTTTTCATACGATGAAAATCAATGCCTACTGCCCTACTGTTTGGTTACCTACACTCTTCTAATATCTTCTTTTGTATTCTACGACTGAAATAAATTCTTAAAGGTTTGGAGCAACTTACTGTAAGGGTGTGTAAATGACAGAATTTTAATCTTGGGGTGAACTATCACTTTAAATGACTTAAAATAGCCATCTCTACATATGATAAACAGGCAGCAGTCTTCTTTCGAAGGTCAGAGGCCCACAGGACCCACTCACAGCAGTAACAGTGTGGCATTAAATTTTACAGGCAGGAAGAGAAGCGCTTTATGGGGTACCACAAATCTGGCCTTTACACTCAATGAAACTCCACACTAAATATCAGCTTTACTCCTAAAGAAACCTTGACTGTAAATAGTGGCAGTAAATAAAGAAAAGGCAGAGGTAAACAAAACCAGTGTATGTGAATGTGGTGTATTTATCTGTGAAAGGTTACCCCCCCTCATTTATGTTGAATACACAGATGCATCATATTTGGGTAAATCTCAAAAAAATTGTCAAGAAATGTTATTCTTAAAGATGAGACCTTAAGATTTTAAGATCATTAGTGTTTTTACAGTGATTGTTTATAGTTCTCATAATTTAAAATGATGAATGCAGTCCAGACAAAATAGAAACTATGACATAATATTATAAATAGTAAGTATTGATCCTAAAAATGTATATTATAAGAAAATTATATCTTATTTTTGCCTTTATATCTTTGGAGAGAAATATAACCTAGACATGTTATTAAGGCTTCAAGAGATAAACTTGTTGAATACATTGGACTAACAACATTTTTGTATGAGATAGGAAAATGCTGTTTAAAATAGAGTGTCACACCACAGAATGTCAACTTCCCATATGTGTGTGTGTGTGTGAGAGAGAGAGAGAGAGAGAGAGAGAGAGAAACTAGTGTGTCAAAATCTGCCATTCTTGGGTTGTAGTTTGGCCTTATTCTCAGGACTGAGGTAAGGTGTAGAACATTCTTGACTATAAATGTCGCAGTTGGGGGTCTGTGTAAGACAGGTTCACTGCTCGGGATCAGAGAGGAAGGAGACCCCTGAGGGACTGACTAAAAGGCCACTCGGGAGAGCTCGGGGCTGGCGGATTTATCTCAGTAAATATTTACCCTAGTCCTGCCAGACAGAGTGAGAGAAATACAAGAAGGGGTCTTACTTTGGGGGCTAAAAAAGACCAGAGATTTCACACTACATCCCAAGCTTCAAACGCAGTACCTATAGTTTGAAGAGTAATTATTTAAAATAATCTGCATTCAGTACAGAATATATTTAACATGAAATCTACAATAGTTACTTGTGCAAACGTATTCACCATTAGCATCATTAGAAATTATGACTTCTTTTAGAAGGGTTGGCCTTGTCTTCCGTGGTTTGGACAAACTTTGTTTGGCTGTGGTGCAAACATGAAAATCTACTGGTCAGATAAAATGACAGCTTTAGGACCAGGAAGCTTTTGCCAACCAGTTGAATCAACAGTGAACTGAACAAACCTTCTTCATAAAGGAAAAAGTGGGAAACACCTTAGCACTGGATGATTGTTGAGTACTTAGAATGACCTCAGAGATTTGCCTACACACTCACCATGTGGTTTTGGTTACAGCCTTAATTTGTACTCTACATTACTTATAGACAATATTTAAGGAAAGTTTTTTAGTTAAAAATAGGTTCCTCTTATTTAATAACATTTATTCCTTTTGTAAATACACCATCTGATCTGGATACGGGCTGAGAAACAGAATAAGAAAGAGACAAACTAATATTAGTGTAGATGCAATTCTTTTTGCGATTTAACGAGTACATCATGTGTTAAGGGGAGTGTTTTCGGGTTCCGGCTGATCTAATTAATGCAGCCTAACAATCCTTTAATGGATTTGATTAATAAATGTGTGTTAGTGTGTTAAGTGCAAGCCAGAGTAAAGAGTCTTTAATCTTACAGAGTGTGCCTGCCTCCCGAACAGTATTAGGTAAATTGTTCCAGAGTTTGGGTGCTAAATAGGAAAAAGATC
>JAUCMT010000056.1:10376419-10387648 GCA_032357475.1 Enteromius thamalakanensis
AACACCTACCGGAGTCAAATTCCTTGTATATGCAAGTATACTTGGCCAATAAAACTGATTCTGATTCTGATTCTGATTCTGATTATTGATAATAACACAACACATAATCTTACCTGGGTCAGACCGTGTCTTGAAGATGTTGATCAGTAGATGATGGTATCTGTGAGCTGTGTCTGTTGCTTGTTCATTCATAGTCTGAATTCACTCCGGAAACCGAGATTCAGTCACATAATGAGCTGAAAAAAAACAAAAAACATTCTAAGTGATTAATGCACATCCAACCACATCCTCAAAATTTTAAACCATTAAATAACATCAAAAACATTAACAAAGGATTTCATTGCTGACACTGATCTTTGTGAGTCTGCTTCAGCTGCAGCTTTGGTTTAGTTAGACCCTTCGCTAACACACTATTATTGTTATAATTTTAGTTTTTTTTTTACTTAAATCATTAAAATACAAAGGACACTGTGTAAAACTAGTCACGTATGTTGCTAGATGACATCTGTTAAAGAAGCGGACTGACACAGATGTAAAGGTCAATAACAAAAAGGATTATTCAACAGAAATTACAGAAAAAACAGAAGATGTCTGTATTCTTTCTTGGCAGCGCTGTTGGAGCACACACAACCCCACTGCTTCCACACACACACACGCCACAGAGTTGACCCACAATCTTTCCTCTGGTCCATATCCTTCCCAGTCTAACAGGTACTCCAAGCGACCACCACAACCGTGATGGTGAAGGAACCAACATATCTGGGACTAAGTTTCTTGCAGGGCAGGCGTAGGTGAATTTCCCGAGTTGACAACCAGACCCGGAGAAATACAGGGTTGTCCCACAGGCTGAATAAGCGGCGACACTCCGGGGATACAGCGATCCAAAGTGTACCAAGGTGCCATGCCCATCTCGGGACCCAATTGTGTAACCAACGCTGAAGCGGTCTCATATTTAACAAGACCAGCGGCTTAACCGATGGCCGCCATATGCCCCAGGAGCCTCTGAAATGTTTTGAGAGGATCCACATGCTTGTGCCTTAACATATCTAGGCAGCTCAGCATGGTGTGTACGCGCTTAGTGGTGAGGCGGGCAGTCATTTTGATCGAGTCCAGCTCCATGCCGAGAAAAGAGATCATCTGCACTGGGGAGAGTTTGCTCTTTTCCTGTTTGACTTGAAGACCCTGATTGCTGAGGTGCCGAAGCACTATGTCTCTGTGCATGCACAATAGATCCTTCGAGTGAGCTATTATCAGCTAGTCGTCTAGATAGTTGAGGATGTGGATGCCCATCTGCCACAGCGGCAACCTTTGTAAAGATGTGAGGAGAGAGGGACAGGCCAAAGGGTAAGCCTGATTCAGCACTCTCAGATCCAGGATGGTTCCCAGCCCACAACGCCTACAGGGGGACCGGGGCAGGGACTGATCCCAGTAGGATAAACGTCCTGTAGAAACGTCTTGCCGTTCTGCGTGGCACTTACCTTCCTCCCTGGATCCTGCGCTGGCAATACTGCACACTGGGTCAGCATCTGAGTCAAATGGGAACCTATGGGCGCTGGGCCCGGAGGTGGTGAGAATTTTATTAAGACTTGCTCCCTCTGTCTGTACAGAAACTCCCAGCCCTCCTCCAGGAGTGGGTTTGGAGATGTCATCACCATCGCTCGAAGAGCGTCCTCAGCACCTCCGGACTGCCTATATCTGGATGACTGGGTGCCGCGGGGGATCGGCCTTGGCGACGAGTAGACAGAGGCTGTGCGCTCGGGGGCGGACTGGCCGGCCAAGGCAGGATGTTTGACATCACCTCTGTCTGCTCCTGAACTGCGGAGAACGCCTGGGCTAAATTCTTGACAGTGTCACAGAATAAGCCGGCCTGGAAGATGGGGGCGTCGAGAAAGCGTGGTCTCTCGACGTCCAGCATCTGCGTCAAGCTCAGCTATTGTAGTCGCTCCTGGACCACCTTGGTGGACATCACTTGACCGAGGGCACACGCAGCAACCTTAATCAACCAAAGAGCGAATTAGGTTGCAGCGCGGAGTTCCTGCATTGCCCCCTTGTCGGGGCCACTCTCCAGCATGACCTGCAATACCCCAGTCTGGTAGACTTGGAGTGTCGCGAGCGCATGCACAATAAGCATCGCCCACCAGGGTGAATGACAACTCAACAGATGGGAACCAGGGCTGCCTGCGCGTGCACAAGTCAAGTCAAGTCACTTTTATTTATATAGCGCTTTTAACAAAGCACTGAACATCCGTGAGAGAATGGGGAAAACCCTTGGGAGAACCAAGCTTAGTTGGTTCCAGTTCTCCTCTGGCCGGACACCCAGCACCTAATTTCCAGTTTAATTTTAAAGACGTTGGATTGTGCAAGGACTCATAGTGTGTGTGTGTGTGCATCTGGATTCGGAGATCTGTCCACGGAGCTCATCTAGGTATTCTGATAAAGATCATCTCTTTGTGCTGGTACACCGTCTGATCTGGATATGGACTGAGGAACAGAATAAAAAAGAGACAGACTAATATTAGCATAGAGGCCATTATTTTTACGATGTAACGAGTACATCATTTGTTAAGGGGAGTGTTCCTGGTTGTGATCTAATTAATGCAGCCAAGCAATCCTTTAACGGATTTGATTAATACATGTGTTCCAGTGTGTTATGTGTAAGCCAGAGTAAAGAGATGTGTCTTTAATCTAGATTTAAACTGACAGAGTGTGCCTGCCTCCCGAACAGTATTTGGTAAATTGTTCCAGAGTTTGGGTGCTAAATAGGAAAAAGATCTGCCACCCGCTGTAGATTTTGATATTCTAGGTATTATCAAATGGCCAGAGTTTTGAGAATGCAGCGGACGTGAAGGACTATAGTGTAATAAGAGCTCGCTCAAGTACTGAGGAGCTAAGCCATCCAGGGCTTTATAAGTAATTAACAAGATTATAAAATCTATATGATGTTAGTTTATTAATTTGAAGAAATATACAAACTCAGCCCTGAGATCCAATAGCACAAATAATGAGATACAACCACGATCAGATGATAGAAGCAGGTCATTTGTAACTCTAATTAGAGCAGTGTCTGATACGGTCTAAATCCTGACTGGAAATCTTCACAGATACCATTTTTCCCTAAGAAGGAATATAATTGTGAGGATATTACTAGGATTACTATTACTTTCTAGTATCTTGACAGAAAAGGGAGATTTGAGAGATCGGTCTATAGTTAGGTCGGCCTCTAATTAGATCTTTGGAGTCAAGTTGCGTTTTTGTAATGAGAGTCTTAATATCAGCCAGTTTGAAGGTTTTGACATATCCTGATGACAATGATGAACTAATAATAGACAAAAGAGGATCTATGACTTCTGGAAACAGTTCTTTTAATAGTTTAGATGGTATAGGGTCTAACATACATGTTGTTGGTTTAGATGATTAACAAGTTTATACAATTCTTCCTCTCCTATGGTAGAGAATGAGTGGAATCTTTCTTCAGGGGATCTACAGTGCACTGTAGTGCACAATCTGATGCGATACTGTAGCTGACAGCTGCACAGTTTGTATTTGATCTCTAATAGTATTAATCTTAATATTGCATAGTCATTGTGGCTGTAATCTTGTGGAAAGTCAGTACCTGTTGATTCTTTATTTTTCATTAATTTAGTCACTGTATACATATATATACACACTGTAAACAGATACATAGAGTTATGTTTGTTTTCTTCGAATAGAGACAAAAAGTAATCAGATCTAGCCCTTTTTAATGCTTTTCTGTAAGTTAGTATATTTTCCCGCCAAGGTAAACTAAACACTTCTAGCTTTGTTTTCCTCTAGATAACTCCATTTTCCGGGATGCTCTCTTTAGGGTGCGTGGGTGCTCATTATACCACAGAGTCAAACTGTTTTCTTTTACCTCTCTTAAGCACAAAGGTGCAACTGTATCTATTAATATTCCTTCACAAAAACCTTCATTAACAAAAAAAAAGCCTTTGGGAACATTTTATGATGAAATTTAATCTGTAGAATGTCTACTTTAATTACAGAAAGCATGGTTCTTATTAATTTACTCTACGTATTTGCCAGATTATTTTATTCAAAGCAGCCCATACGTGAAGATAACTGTGCAGTGACAACAGAGGAACAGCATTCTTCGAGGGTTCAGGGAATTTTATGAGGGTCAGTGGGTTCTGGAATGTAGATGGTTGCATATCAAGTACTCAGGGAAGTGTTTTGTCTTATTGTGGGGGATTTAGCTGCACGGGTGGAGTGTAGAAGATCATTTCAACAAGTGGGTGTGAATTTTTTGGAAAGGTGACCAGTTGTGATGGTACCACTGGTCTGGATTCTGGATCATTTGAATTTGTTTAAACAAGGGGAAAGATCTGATCTTGGTGACACTGAACAATGCAGATCTGCCTGGCTAGGCAGTCATAGCAATCTAGTGGGTAATGCTAAGTGCTTCATTAAACTCTACCACCAGGTTCCTGATACAAGACTTTGGATTTTGATGCTGTTACTTTTATTAAACCCAGATGGACTGTGATATTTTGTGGAATTGCAAGGCTGGCTAGGTTGCATTTATTCCGTATATTGAGAAGGGGTCCAAGTATTGAGCCCTGGGGTACCCCTGCCATAATCTAGTGTAATTTAGACAACCCCTAGAGCGGTTTCCATCTAATGTCCTGCAGTGTGTTTCCTGCAAATGTGAGCTCATTGTACAAACATAAGGAAATAAATTTTGTGTGCTGTAAGAGAAAACAAGATGTGTTGTATCACACAACTGTACTAAACACACACTTAAAGCATTAAACATTTATTCTAACAGGTGCATTTATCAGTTGTTTTTCTTAGCTGTATTAAATGACAGATTTCCATTGTCATGTTAAATCACCATATTTTTTTATTTTGTTTTACGAAAGCAGCAAATTCAATTTACTTACATCATAATGTCATTACAGTAATGAATTACAGTATGGTTTCATTAGGGAGGCTTCGGCAGCTTGTTTAAAAAGAAAACAAACAGTGTTACAGCAAGTACTTTCTCAGAAAAAGCAAAAGTGTGGTGTATATGGAATTGGTTTGATCGAATGCTATAGAGCATTCTTGTCTTTATATACTCATTTTGCTACTGTTTTGGTCAGTAATATCTATAGATGGGCAAAGTGCTGTTCTTTGGGATAGGAACTCAAAAAAACAGGAAGGGATTGCAGCTGGCCTGAACTGATATCATAGCGTTCTCTCTCCTCTCCCACTCCACCACACTTACGTAGCAAAAATTAGCAAAAAAAAAAAAAAAAAAAGTGTATATGAGCACACCAGTGGAAAGAAAATGTCAGAGTTTGAATTCAGAGCAAGAGTCAGTGCCAGAGATTACCTTCCCTTTCAGAAAACCCAAACCTACCTGCTGCTGGCATGCAGCTAACAGGACACAAGGGTGGGGTGCTACAGATAAATGAAGCAAACTTTAAATGTTGTTGACAGAGACTTGTATTGGGCACATTATGCTGCATAGCCAATGTATGGTGACTTTGACAAGGATAGCTGGCTTGCATTAAGACAAACTTTGCGTTATGAAATTTTAAGGCACCCAATTGGTTAAAAATGCACCAAATACTTTTTAACTGATTGTTGACTTTACATGCAGCACAGACAATGTACGAGTAAAAATACAACCCCAGCCACAATTTATTTCCATTATATGCAATTTCATTATATGCAAGATAAAAAGTGAAACTATCCATCTGCAATTTAAATCTTTTTATAGAGTACTTATTATAGAAATTATATACTTTAAAACAAACATACTGTAGTGTACTGTTTTCAGACACTTAATTGCAAGTTAATTTTAATAGCTGAAGTAAGAGTGCTTTTTTTACCCAAGTAGGCACAACTTTAGATGTAGTTTCATACAGTAATTTTGTGTTGTCTTTGAACAAAGTTTTTGTCGGATGCACCGACTAAGCATTTATAATAAACTAAAATGTAATTTTATGTTAGGTATTTATATTGAAATTTACACATTAATTGATATTAATTCACATTTTAATGTTGTCATTTAAACATTTAAAATATTTGACTTCAACTGTAATATCACATTACAGTAAAAATTATTATCAATTATTATCAAGTACTTTATCTGTGCTTAAGCATGTTGGTCAACACATGAAAGCAAGTGCACTTCTTGTGTAAGAAAGTGTAAGAAAAAGATAATTTAAAATGTACTTTAAAGTACAACATTTAGCTTTAACAATTAACATTTTTACAGAGTACAGATTTTAAATGTACTTATTTCATTACAAATACAATTAAGCACACTTCTTTTTCACAGTGGGATCCCAAATTGGCTATGAAAGTATACAAACTAAATGTGTATGTTATACTATAACCTAGCAGCTGTTAATGTTTCTCTTCTCTGTGAATAGCAGATTACAACAGCAGTGATCAGAAGACTGCCTGCAGAAAGCATGAACTGTATGTCAGCTTCAGAGAACTGGGCTGGCAGGTAAAGATGAAGACCATTTGCATAATCTGTATTCCAAATCTCAAACTGGATTAGCTTTCAGTGGTCATTTGGATATAAAACAAATGATTAATAATTATACTGAATTAGTAGAAGTATCCCTTTTGATTTAAATATATGTGTTGGTCAGGACTGGATTATTGCACCTGAGGGCTATGCAGCAAACTACTGTGATGGAGAATGCTCTTTTCCCTTAAACGCCCATATGAATGCTACTAATCATGCTATAGTACAGACACTGGTGAGTCCTCCTTTATAAAAAAATATTGTTACATTTTGTTTCACATTATTGAGTGTAAAATATATCTTGCTCCTTATTTTTCAGGTCCATCTGATGAATCCAGAGAATGTTCCAAAACCATGCTGCGCTCCCACCAAACTGCATGCAATCTCCGTGCTCTACTATGATGACAATTCCAACGTCATTCTGAAAAAATACAAGAACATGGTGGTGCGTGCATGTGGCTGCCACTGACACAAGGGACACGTGTCGCTCTGCCCGACCGCTGCACTGCAGAGACAGACTAATGTTTATGAGGACTGACAAATTCGAAATAAGACTGATGCAAAGAACAAGCATTTTGAACAAATGTTAAAGAATGTCTCAATGGTGGATCCAGGTTTGCTGCTTCTCAATTTTACACACATGACCATTTCTCGTGACATTTTGGATCCTACAAACTGCCAAGAGGATGTTCCTATGAATCTCGATGCCTTCGGTCTAAAACAAAGACACATAAAGAAAATGTAAATTATGAGCTAAAATGCAGTCTGTATTTAAAATTGTTTCACTTAACAGATATTTAAAGGGGTTGCATCAACATTATAATTTCATTCATTTCCTAAGGTCTACTTGTTTTACTTATCAATCAAATTAGTTCTTGTTTTCCTCCCTCATTCTGATCCTTGGAATAGAACGGGATATTTTTTGTGCTGCTGTGCCTTTTGGACTAGACTTTTGTATCTTTCTAATATTTAAAAGTTTCAGAAGTTCAGAACAAATCTTTTTTTTTTTTTTTTGCTACTTTAAGGAACTTACTCCCAATGAATAGACAATTTGAGTTCTGACAGCTCTTTTATTTCAAAAGAGACTTTCATTCGTCATGACATAACCTCTCTTTAAGATCGGAAACTTATAAATTACTATGTCTCAAAGTACAGAAATCAGAACAGGAAACTTTCTGCTGCTTTGTGTATTTTTAGTGAAGTCACTTGAACCCACAGGACTCTATTTTAGGTCTCAAAAAAATCAAATTATTTTAAGTTTCTCAATATTTGCTCTACACTACCTGTGGTTTGCATTGGTGAGTCAGAGCGAGTGGTTACACACTTCAACAGAACTCAAAGAATGGAACCATTATGCAGTCGTTCCAAGGATGGAACTGTTATTTGATGCTTTCAGACACCACAGATCTATAATTTCCCTGCAACACCTGCACCTTGGATGGCTTACATCCAAAACCACCCATAATACATGAGGACGTACAAATGGTTGTTCAGTAGCAAAACTGTATTCTGTTCATGTCTATTTATTTTCAAACTTTTAATATGCAGCTGTCCTTTTTTTCTCTCACTGTGAGCCATTGAAAGGTACAAAACTCTCACTGGACAGGTCTATTTTCATCATTGTAGCTATATATTTTGTATTTGCCCTTTGTAATTTGGGAATCTGTAATCGCTTTCATTTTTATACCAATACTAAAACCAAATAATTCAGTTACTTTTAATCAAATTTTAAAACTGTTTGCATTTACATTTATCTCACTGCCACAGGTCCCTAGTAAGCCAATAAGACCATGCCAGCTTGGTTCATATATTGATAGTGGCCACATCACTATGGTATTGGGTTGTATTGTTGGTTGCCAGTAGGATTATATGTACTCAAATTCGGCCACAAGAATTGGAGGGTAGTAAAATAATTTTCCAAATTTTGACCATTTTTTTTTTACAAATCCTATTCCTAATAATATTACATACCTCCCATAAACTGCTGTTTACATGTCTCAACTATATTTGGATGCTTGTGTGTAAATACTTGTACATTTTACTGTTTATTTATTGTTATCATATAGCACAGAGATCATATAACAAGAGTAAAGTAAAAATTAAAACTGCTATTTTTGAAAAAAACACATTTTATTATGAAATTTCTCACAACATGCCTTTTTTTGTACAAAACCCCCCCAGGCAGTGTGTGTACCCCTCTCACACAGGACAAAAATACTGCATTTTTCAGTGAGTTTGGCCTTGACCATGTGCCTCCCATAAAGACTTCACTGAATATATGCGGTTTCTCTGATTGCTTTTCCCTTCCTTCCCTTTCAGATCCAGTAAAAGAGAAAAATAAACATCTCGGTGTGGGAATATTTGAAAGGAAAAATGTAAATTACATTTGTTTGAATCAATGAAACCACTGGAGAGCATCAGAGAACACATACAAGTCTATCAGCATTCTTCAATCAATGATACCAGACTACGCTAGTGTCTGAGTTTCACCATTACAACGTTTGCTTTTTTAAGTAGTTCACTAATAATGTTAAAGGTGGATGACTGCATGTGAAAGCCATCAAGACTGAACTACAGAGGAAAAAAAGAGGGATTCTAAAAAGTCCAACCAAATCAAAGGAAATATGACATGGGAAAACTACAAAAACACATCTGCAGAATAATCAGAGAGAAAAAAAAAAAAAAAAAAGTACCATAAATGCTTAAACCTTTCACAACCTCTACTGTACATAAACCATTTTCCATGACCTGTCATTATACAGCAAAAATCTATTTTGTATTGTTTTACTTTCTTGGTGAGATATTACTAAAACCTATAACATAATGGATATATTGGGGATATGTCTAATTGTATTTACCCCATCCATATGCCTAAAAGAATATTAGGAAACATTATAAGAAAAATTAACCAAAGAAGCCTAATGTGGTTTACTGGCCATCAAGCTGGTTAAGACTGGCCATGTTTGATAAATATGGCCAACCATCTAAACCAGTTGATCGCCCTCTCTGTCTAGGTTGGTTTAAGCAGGTCTCCCAGTCTGGCTAACATACTACCTTAGTCTGGCTTATTTAAATTTTTCTTCTTTTATTATTCTAAATGATACAACCATTTCAGAACCTAAGACCACAACAGAAACATTTGAAACTCCAACAGAAAAACCATGTTCATGGTCAAAGTGCTGTTTGCCGTAGTATTTTACACTGAATGGAGGCAAAAACTGACAACACAGCAGGTACTTTACATGTCATTGTTGTCTTTAAATGGTACATGGTCTCCCTGAGGTCATATTTTCGTCGATGATAGTAAACGAAGCTGAATTTCCTCAAACACGATGGACCTTAAATGATGTAATGATCTTAGTGTTGTTTTTTGTTATTTTAACAGAGAAAGGGCAAAATCGTAAGTGTAGTGTCAATTTTTGTAATCATAGTGCTGCTATGTTAACAGAGAAAGGGAAAAATCAAAGATCTGTAGTTGTAATAGCTAATAATCTCATCAATTGACCAGAGATGAAATCATTTACATTCACATTTTATCATGTGGAAAAGAGCTCACTTTAGCGGGTGAGGGACAAAAATAAAGAAAAAGCAGTCCATTTGTAATATGGTACATGTAGATAGGGCTGCTTTGTGGAGGATGTGTTGCTAGATGGAAAATGAGGAAGGAGTTACAGCTCATCTCTCACTTGCTTCATAACAAAATTGTGCAAGCTCTCTAAGTCCCGTCCTCCATTGTGCTCCTCCCCCTGTTGCCCTGCTCGGAACATCAGGAGAGTTGGGTATCCACGTACCTATAGAGAACAATGACCAAATATTTATGTACATTTAGATTGTGAATAATAATTAAACACAGCCAAACTGTATCCTTTCAGAGTAGCTATTTGATTTGGAACAAACTTTTGGGAAAAAAAGGATATTCTATACAGCATGAATGTATGTCGCATGCACAAAATCTGATTTACTAGATTCCAATTTTGTTGTTTGCTGCCATTCACATCTCAGGGACAGAACAATATCAATGGAAATAGTTGGTCACACTGAGTTATGCAGAGTGTCAAATCCTCCTGCTGATGCAAATATGCATGCAAATCAATCTAGTTATGAGATTCAGTTTGTTAATCATTTAACCCTCTGGGGTCTGAGGTGATTTTGGGGCCCGTGAGATGTTTGGACATGCTCTGATATTTCTGCTTTTTTCAGCTACTTAAAACATTATTGACCACCTTTATTTTCCTTGTAATCAGCACAAACTGTTCTACAATAATATGAGACCAAAATGATTTTACATGTTTGCATTTTTAGGGAAAAAAATGTGTGGTTAGTAGGTTTTGTAAAAATAAAAGTAGCTGAAATAATTTAACTCATACTGAATAGTCCTGCACAAGACTCTTGAGTAACCAGTAACCAGGCGAGAATATTTACTTCACAATGATTTGAAAATGATTGCACTTACTTTTTCAGAGAAAACAATGTAGTGTTTTAAATTTTAAAAGACATGCTTTGGGACTGAAAGCCGGTATGTGAAGGAGGGACAATGGTCATTAATATTCAGTGATTAACACCTGAAGAGACAAAGACCACTCCCCTAATGGGCAGGTAAGCAATAATGTGTATAATATTAGCTTTAAATGCAAAAAGCAGCTGAAATAACATATTAAAACTGATAATTTTTGTGTATGCACTTAATAAAAAATAAAAGATTGTTAAATAGGAATATTTCTTAC
>JAUCMT010000056.1:10431357-10447259 GCA_032357475.1 Enteromius thamalakanensis
TACACACTACAGAAAAATATATTATATATATAAAAAATTTTTTTTTGATGTTATTAATCATGATTAATTAGTTGACAGCACTAATATATATATATATATATATATATATATATATATATATACCAGTGCTGACTCCAGTATCAAGACACTGACACATATGCTGTATAATAACTTATAACACATTTTAATGCCAACTATATATTATTCATTTATAATGAAGCAATATTTATCATTTTTCTATTTTATTTCCTTTTTCTTGCGTGTTAATACCCCATTTTTTGAAGACTTAGAACTTGACATGATAGGTATTAAACACCCGAGACTGAATGTAAAGAGTTGCCAAAAGACATATGGCAGCAGGGACAAGAGTTGAGAAGTTCACTGAATTCAATACATACTCTGAAAGTATGGGAATTCTGACACAGCCATCACTTTATTACAGCATTTTATTTATTCATTTTAATAGCAAGTGTCAGAATAAAAGGATATATAATAAAACCAGACCTTCATCCAATTCCCACATGAAGTATCTGATTTCTCCCTGTAGCACTGGCCTGTGTTCAATCAGTCTGGACTGCTTTCTGTTTTACAAAGCAGGGTGTGGGATAATTCATCAGAACATATTACTTTTTCCAGGGTTTGTTTCTTGCATTATGTGTCTTTGTAATATTGCCTTAAATACAGTGATTTTGCAGCGGAAGCCCAGTCATAAATTCCAGCCTTGTCAAATCCAGTACTCTGTAAGTACACTCTAGTTTTGTAAAATTTAGCAGCTGTTCTTTCTGTACACGCATGCTCAACATACTTGCTGTTAATTACTCATTCAATCTGGACATATACAAATATCAAATGTCCATGGTAAGTTGTATTCTTCTGATCTTTAATAGGGTTTCAAGAATCCCACTTTTTATACAAGTTCCTGTATCAAAAATCTGAGATTGCAGGCAGTGGTTTATCTACCTACTATAAGATATCTGATATTTGTTCATTTATATTCCTATATGAGCTATTATATGTTTAAGCTCTCCTCTGTTAAAAAAACAACAACCAAAAAACAGAAAACACAAAGGTTTGCACTAGATGGAGACAAAGCATTACTTTAGCTATAAGAAATGTTCCGTGTGACCTGGTAGCTAAACCATGAGAGAAAAACTACTTAAATAACTAAAGAACACTCTATCATATTATCACATACACACACAGACACACAGACACACACACACACACACACAGATAGCTGTTATAAACAGCTTCAAAGTTGAAAATAAAAAGAAATTGGAGAATGAATTTCAGTCACACTGATACATGCCATTTCTATGTAATTATTTTAGAAATTTAATAGCAATTTCTGAGTGAAATGTGTTTCTTTTTTTTAGCATTAGTTAACCACAATAGATAAAATGAGCTCACACAACATTTAACAATTTCAATTAATGGTTAATTCATTGTTAGTTTATGGTTAATGCATTGACTAATGCAAAACAAATAGGACCTAACTGTAAAGTGCTATTTATGCACATTTATGCATGTTTCAAACTTCACAACTCACTTTAGAAAAGTCTAATACATCTGAATTTAATAAATCATCATTTTACTTCAAATACACACTATAGTCTAAAAATCCCATTTAATTTTAGTGAGCTTGTGTTTTCATTTTCGTTTTCAATTTTTTCATAAATATTGTGTTTTATTTAAAAAAATAACTTTTACAAAAAGAGAATAGTAGAAATAAAAGTAAAATCATGGGGATATGATATTCTCTTTTTAATGAGCCTATAAATAGTATATGTTGGTTCAGTATGCTGAGTGTGAGAAGAGGCCTGGACTGTTATTGCTGTAATGAGCATGTGTCTCTGAGCATCATCATCTCTACTGGAGTTAAAGCTAAGCTTCATGAAACCAGCAGCAGCACACATACGTGATCTCTACATTTACAATTGCAGAGACTGTTTGGGGTCCCACAGAATCTGTTGTTGTGTGTGTATATAACATTTTTCATTGAAGGATGTTAGATAAATAAACAATATTGCAATCTTGTTTAGAAAATTCTGATTAGAATTAGAAAAAGTCATAACAATGAAACTTCAATGAGTTGAGCTGTTAATTATTCCCAGACAACAAATAGAACATGACATTTAATTAAATAATAAGATTTTACAGGTAAAAGAAAAGATATGCTGAAAATTGCTTATATTGTTTCTATCATATTTTTGTTCTTTTCTCAGTGATGCAGAAAGGCATCTCTAGTCATGCTTTGATTTAAAATTACTCTTTAGTATTAAAATAGCATTTTTGATACAAAACATTTATCAGTTTGTATAATAAAACTTTATTTTAAAACAAAAACATCATATATTATAAAATAAAATATTTTCTTATTCAGAATGCAACACCACATGTAGATAGTGAATAGTACTATTTATTGAAATAACAAGTTCAAGGTTTATAGCTACAGTATGTAAGATTTTTAAAAATGCTTTTAGCATTAGTAATGTTAATATTAAACGATTAAACCGTTTTCAACAGCAATCCAGTTTTGAGTAAAAAGTTTAATTACACAAATGTTTGCCTTTAGCAGTGGTTTTGTATTCTGGTTTCAAACAATATCAAATTCATGGTGAATGCAAAGACTGGTAAAATGTATACGTTAAATGCAAAGCAGATTACTTCCTTTCTTGATTAACTTCAAATAGTTTTCGAAATAACAGCCTTAACCTCATTGTCCATCAACTTACTTACTTTCAACCTATACTTTTCCTCCCCTTTTTAAATCATCTGCTCTTGATCTTTCCGCAAGTCCTTCTCCAGGGTCTGAGGACCCTTTTTTACACACAGCATAAATCATAATTGTGCGAACGATGTAAATTGCATTTTCTGTGCTGTATTACAAACCCAGCAGAGCTCAATATGATGACATCTGACAACATGCCACGAGCATTTGAGAGCACAGCTTTATTGTAGATGTCTGAAAGATTGAACCTTGGATTAGAACAATTTGTGTGTAGTTTTATGACAAAATGATGTATGAAATTTGCATTTAATGATGAAAAATGTAGAATTAACTTAGGGAAAAATGTTATTGGCTGTGTTGACATTGATTTTAGTTTTCAGTTTAAGAAAAAAAGTCAATTAAATAATAAAAATAATAATAATATATATTACAAATATATAATCAGTAGGGCTGTCAAACAATTAATTGTGGTTAATCTCATCGAAAATGCACTGTGTATAGTATAATATACTGTGTACATTTATCATGTATATATGTGTATAAAAAATACATATTTACATGTATTTTCATGCATGTATTTATATTCATATATATATATATATATATTATATGTATAAATAAGCATACCTTTCTGAAATATATATTTATTTTGTATGCAATGAATTGGTTGAAATCACTAATTATTAACATTTATACATTTAATATTTTATCTATGTGTTCAGACTTACTATTTTCACATTTTTTAATATGTCCACAATTTACATTTATATATTCATATTTTACATTCATTTATAGATTCAGTTTCCTTTTTGGCCCTTTATAGTACAAACCATTAGAACCTAAATTATATTAATACTGGAATGTTGGTATATGCCTGAGATATATTTGCTCATTTTGAGAAAATGGCCTTTAAATATATTTATTGCTATTTATTTTATCACAGAAAGATAAAAAGAATTAAAATTACACAAATATATCTATTTTGTTTTCTTTTCATGAAAGAAATCATGTTATGGAAGCAAAATAGCCCAAAATCTTAAAAGTGACCAGTGCAATAAAAAAACTGTGGTTTTGCCTGTGTCTTGCCTTAAGTTTTTTGTCTATCCAGGCAACTGAGACTTAGGTTTAATTAAGGCAATATTTAGTAATATAGAATGTGTAAACATGAAAAATATTTTACAATTGCCTTTCACAAAAATTGAATTGAATAATGTACAGGTCTTGTTTGGAACTCTGACTGTAGATGAGCTCTTGATTCCTGGAGCGGTTAGCGAACACAAAGTGTTTAGTAGGAGGTCTGAGATAAGCTTTACAAAACATACCCACCAGGGCCAACCACAAACACACACACACACACACACGTTTCCCCCTCTTTGCCATCTCAGGCCACGGAGCTCACATTACCCAATGGGTATCATTATTTTACAGTGAATGGCTTTCTCTCTCCCTCTCCTCACATTCTCATGTTTACTTGCTCTCTCAGTCTTTTATCTTGCTTTTCTCGCCGCGGAGGTGGCTGCAGGGACTCGGCAGGCTGGTGGTGGCACGGAACAGGTGGAGGATCTCTCGTGACCCGAAGCCCTGGCGAGAGCTCTCATCCTGGGGCTGACCAACCTGCCCGACTCTCTAGCTCTGCCTCTCTCTCCGTCAGTCAGATCCAACCCTGGGCAAAAGAGCAGGTCACCAATCCTGGTACCGTTTTACCCCCTGAGAGTCCAGCAGCACAGAGAGGAAAACAGCCCGTCACGGCCGGTGTCGGAGTTTGTCTGTGCGTTCTCTCAGGGGCTAAACGGAGTCCACAGGACCCCTCCTGTAGTCAGAGAATCAACATATGCACTTATCATCATGTGCTTTTCTGGAAACCCCGGCAACCCTGTCAGGCCTGTCTGGAGATGCTAAACTGTAAAGCTCTTTGGGTGGAATCGTTGTGTCTTTCACAATTAATGTTCGCGGCAGATCTGAGGGCCAAAGAATACGGATGTGCGCGAGTGTGCGCGGACTCGTCGCTGTCACTTCCCCCTGCGGATTTGCGTCGGTGTCCAAGTCAAACTGCCGGCAACAGGCGGAGAGATGTCCGAACCTGTGGAAGCACGCAATCGAAGTGACAGGCCAGCGGTGGAAGTGGGGACATTCTCCGTGTGTGAGCAAGACAAGTCCGCTGGCAGCGGCTCCCCCCGCCACCTCTCTCCTCCTCTCCGCAAGCGCGTGTAGGAGTGCAGCGATCTCCTCTGACGCTTGTGGAAGTTTTAGCGGCCTACGGTTTCCCGCGCGGGATGCCGGGGGTGCCCAGGGGTGCCGGCGTTGGGAGCGGTGCCGTACCGGATTAGGACCTCGCTGGCTGAGTTTGATGGCAGACCTGGAAAGACAAACCCTGCCAGGCACAAACTGCTCAGCCACATGATGTCAGGAGGACGGGGGAAAAAAAAAAACTAGCCATGCAGCGGCAGAGCACGCAGACAGATGACACCCAGCAGGAAGCTGCAGCCAAATCTGTAAGCATCCACAATCCAGCTGGCTCGCCCTAGGGTACCTGTCTCACAGAGGAGACTCCACAACACCCCGTGAGCTGTCAAATTAACTCACAGATCTGGAAAGATGGAAGCGATGTGTCCCCACATACTCAACAGGGGCCACTATAAAGTGCTTTAATTCGCGGTTGCCTTCTCTGCTTATGAAATTGAAAATATATAACATAACGGAACGGTAAAAAATACCACATCATATTCAGTTGACAGAAAGGCAAATGTTCATATCAGCATGAGCAAGTGTGTGTGCAGACATACTTGTGGTGGATGCAATCATTGCCCTTCCCGCAACACAGTCAACTGGGAAATGTATTTACTGTATGGCAAATACTTATTATATTATACTAACTATTGCTATTATTATTATTTTATTCAATACACATAGTGACCTAATTTCATCTGTCAATTTTATTTAATTCTAAACACTTATAACAAAGTACTTCACTTAAGAGAGAGAGAGAGAGAGAGAGCAAAATTAAACATTGTATTACAGAAAAAAAGTAACCTCTTGACCTTTTTTTCCCCACTTGACAAACCACAAAATTGTAAACAAAAGTAAATACATATTCTCACATCTTCAGGATATGTTATTAATGGTTTGGAAAAATCCCTTTATGATGCCAATAAAACTTGAACCTCTTGAGGGAAATCTGGAGGGGAATGAATTGCAAAATTTATGTAAACAAAGATCCTGGTCAGATAGATTTGTGTTGTGTGTCATTAGGAGCCTTGCAAACTATCAGTAGTAATTATTGCTTCTAAGCCTAAAGCAGTACATGTTTTGTTTTTTTGTTTTTTTTTCAGCTACAATTTAATTTAGAATAAAAAAGCCAACCAACAAACAAATAATAAACAACCCATGACACAATTTGTTTATTAGCAAAAAAATTACATCACATTATATATGATCAGAATTTATGTGATTTTGCTTCATATCAATGCTTGTTCTCTATTTTAGTCTTCTTTGACTATGCAGCATAGAAAGATCCACTAACTTGGGAAACTGTACACTTTTTGTTCTTTTATGTCAACAAATGCTTTTTTATGGTAGTTGTTTCGCAAAAATCCTTACAAATTATCCAACTCTATATGTGTGTGAGGACAATGATTCCAAATCCTTTTCCAATAGCTCTGAACAGTTTTTCTTTGATAGTACAAACAACCATTTTACAATTGTTTAGGGATTTTAGTAAAACAGCATTTTGTCACACATAATTTCTCTGATTTTTCCCATAGTGATAATAGACTATACATATTTGGCCCATGTGTCTCTTGTATTTGTGCAGAGTGAAACTGAAGATCATGGGTTTTCCCTTGTGTTCCTAATCACTCATGTGGAAATGTATGATATTAATGGGAATAAAATTTGAAATTTAATTGAAAAATTTGCTAGAAGAGTTTCTATGGCAGCCAATAATTCTGGCACTTTTTTTATTATTATTTACATCATAAAATTACATATTTTAAAATAATTTAGCTTCACTTTAAAGTAAACTCTTTCACACCACTCTTTGTCCTTTCATACATTTCAGACCCAAATAATCTGTTTATTTACAGAGAAACAGTCCATGAAATTATATTAAGACAATAACATACCGCATTAAGTCAAGGGCCATGTTATCCAGCACCAAAGAGAATGTCACATGTTTATCTGCGAGTATGTGGCTGTGTCAAAAGAGTCCTAGTAGGTCAGTCACAAGATGAGAGGTGAAGAAATAAAAATCACAAAGCAAAATCAATCAGTAAACAGGAATATCACAGTTATGCACATGGCTGTGTCTTAAAGCTGATATGGTTGACAGTAGCTTCATTGTGCTGGTCTGTCAAGTTAACCCCATAAAATAGAGCTATAACCTTTCCACCCGCTGCAAACTCATCCCAAATATCTTTGATTATGGAGCAGTTCGGACCCTCAGGGGCCAAAGCGCTTCCAGTTCAAACACTTTAAGCTCAGGAATAGAAGTGTTGAGGAGAGCAGCCCAATAACAACTGTGGCGATGATGAGGGGAGTTAAGGAGAGTGATGAGGAGAACAAGAGATTACGCCACAGCGCAATAACGGCAGCTTTGTCCCGCGTCCTCACGCCCTGCAGATGGGTGTAAATGTCGATTTCACGCCAGCCTCAAGCGTATGTGTTTTTCAAAGGCCCAAGAATCAGCAGTTTGTCATGTGCAGTTAAATATAGCCTGAAAAATGAAGCTCTACAAGTGAGTCTCTAACAAGCGGATGATGGCTCATCGTAGGATATGATTCCCTTGAGCTGAATAACTGAAGGGCTGAACAGGATGAAGCATCCTCAGTCATGGATCCAGACGGCCCACAGGTTTTCCTCTGAGCGGAAAGTGAACACTTCCTCTCATGGACCCCACAGCACTGCACATTTCTCAAGGCACTGTTGGTGTTTCTAAAATCAGATGTAACTAATATCATTGTATGGCAATTAACGTCGACTTTTTTTTTTCCCTTTTGTGTTGACATGAACAACATACAGTAGCCACAAAGAGAATTTAGTCATAAGTCAAGCTAAAATGTTTGGTTACACTTTATTTTGATAGTCCACTTTATACATTTTACGAAGTATAAATAACTTTGCAAATACTGTACATGTTGACTAATTCTTGTTAATTTGTTACTGTCTACTAAATCTTAGAGTAGATTGTTAGTGTAGGTTTAGGGTTAGTAGATTAAGTTGACATACTTAGTTTCTATAGTATGTTGTGTTGTGGCACTAAATAAAAATAAAGTGTTAGAAGATATTAAGCAGACAGTCTACTAATACTCTAATGAATGTTAGATGATATATAGTTGCAATGTTACTTACTGTTAACAGAATGTTTATATTGGACGATCAAAATAACTTGTTACCAAAAGTTTGAATGTCACTGCATTTTATGTCAGCATACACTAACAGCAATCAAATGCTATTTTCTCATATTTAATTTGATAAACACTTTTTCCTAATAAACACTTGTGACAGATGTGAAATTTGGTTAAAAAACGTTTAGTTTAGTCATAACTGTTTAAAAAAAAAAAAAAAAAAAAATCAAAGCAGTATAATAATAATAAATAGTTAGATACCATTTAGTGCAAAGAATGGCATATAATATGTTCACCCCTGTGTATTGTATAATATAATGTGCTACAATAGATCTTTATTAAAATCATTAATGGATGCTGTTGTATTGGGATCTTACTTGAACCATGGGTCACAGTTGATGTGGCAACAAAATTAAAGGCCTATTAAATATCCGCTTTTCAAATTTTTTATTCATTTTTATTGCAAAAATAAACACATCTCTAAGCTGATATATGATGGGAAAAGAAGAAAGGGATAAAGAAACAGTTGAATCAGTATATCAGTATACATAAATGTTTACATTTTCTGAAATGTTTGCCCAAAGAGCGCATACAGTATTTCTCTATAAAGAATGAAAAAAGTTTTCTGAGCTTATGATAGAACAGCCTCTAAGCCCCTAATATATTCTTGCTAAATTCTAAAATGACGAAATACACAAATATGCATGTGTGTCCTGTAGTCCTGGCAAGCGTGAGTCACACTTGAACCACAGTGGAGCTTCCTGTGATGGTGGTTTGTGGCAGAAAACCATGTGGCGACCTTAAGCCCACTTCCAAATCATTTGTGCACTTTCTGAAAAGTCCTGAAAAAGTAAGTATGCAACAACCAGATTTTGCCTCAATTTATGATTCCAAATTAGAAAACGGATGAACAACTTCATAATATTCATTTTACCTTCTGGGTGGGCCTGACACGCCCCTTTTTGCAGGATTGCAAAAAAGGATCCAGATTGGATAGCATCTTGCAGCGGACAGAGATTTGTGGGATGCACATCCATGGCACAAAGCTCCTGTTTCACCACATCCCAAAGATGCTCTATTGGATTGAGATCTGGTGTGACTGTGGGGCCATTTTAGTAAAGTGAACTCATTGTCATGTTCAAGAAACCAATTTGAAATGATTCAAGCTTTGTGACATGGTGCATTATCCTGCTGAAAGTAGCCATCAGGTCTTAAAGGGATGGACATGGTCAGAAACACTGCTCAGGTAGCCCATGGCATTTAAACGATGCAGAATTGGCACTAAGGGGCCTAAAATATGCCAAGAAAACATCCCCACACCATTATACCACCACCACCACCAGCCTGCACAGTGGTAGGCATGATGGATCCATGTTCTCATTCTGTTTACGCCAAATTCTGACTCTACCATTTTAATGTCTCAACATCTCAAAATCGAGACTCATCAGACCAGGCATCATTTTTCCAGTCTTCAACGGTCCAATTTTGGTGAGCTTGAGCAAATTGTAGCCTCTTTTTTTTCTATTTGTAGTGGAGATGAGTGGGGTCTTCTGCTGTTGTAGCCCATCTGCCTCAAGGTTGTGCGTGTTGTGGCTTCACAAATGCTTTGCTGCATACCTCGGTTGTAACGATTGGTTATTTTAGTCAAAGTTGCTCTTCTATTCGCTTCTATTAGCATCAACAAGGCATTTTCGCTCACAGGACTGTGGCATATTGGATGTTTTTCCCTTTTCACAACATTCTTTTTAAACCCTAGAAGTGGTTGGGCGTGAAAATCCCAGTAACTGAGCAGATTGTGAAATACTCAGACCGATACGTCTGGCACCAACAACCATGCCACGCTAAAAAAATTGCTTAAATCACCTTTCTTTCCCATTCTGACATTTAGTTTGGAGTTCAGGAGATTGTCTTGACCAGGACCACATCCCTAAATGCATTGAAGCAACTGTCATGTGATTGGTTGATTAGATAATTGCATTAATGAGAAATTGAACCTAATTGTTCCTAATAATCCTTTAGGTGTATATAGTAGGCTATATATGCAAAAAAAGTCACTAGAAATATAACCCTGCACGCAAATGTTTATTGTTGGTTTTTGTTTTGTTAAATCATTGCAAACTACAAATAATTGAAATGCTAATGTCTGGTGTGTCATATAGTATAGTATTGTTGTTAAATGTTGTGTAACGGGGAAGGGGTTTGATTGGTCTGAGCTTGTATTTGGCGGATGTATGTTAAGAGAGCACTAAGAGCCACAGCCTCATGCCCGCAGACATACACGCAGCCAGTGAGCAGTGAAGGCCGTGCTGCAGGGACACAGTCATGCAGGACTAAAAGGTACATTTCTGGTTCATAAGCATGTCCTGTCAAGGTTAATCCATTAGAGATGGGCCGTCTGACTGCCAGCCGCTACTGTGGCCGCTGTATTCCCACTGAAAACATCTTACAGTACACAGAGATGGGAAGATGTTCTGGACAGCTCATATGCTGTTCTGTAGAACGAAGCAACAGCAACAATTTGTGCCAATTTCTAGAGATAAAACAAAGCCAATAAAATGTAGATGTAGAAACACAAATTACACTAAAATATGTATGCTCTGATGTTATATTAATTACAATAAATCCAAATAAAATCCATATTTTACTTTTTTAACAGACAGCTTAGAAACCCGATTTATTTTATTTATAAAATAGTTAGGTTTCATCACTTTTAATAATGTCAACTCATGTTTATTTGTTTTTGTCAAATCTACATGATTTCTGCATTTCTGCGTTCATTACACAAATATAATGAGAAAAAAGTAAATTGTGGCTTTGAGAAAAACTCTTAATTTCACTCCAGGTTTAAATAAATTAGTCAGGATGAATTAAAACCTGCATTATAATGAAGCACAAATTAAAAATTCACAACCGGTGTGACAAATATGCACATATGAAGAGAAGATATGCTAATGAGATGCTATCTGAGTGTTTTCTGACCAGTGGCCATTAGGAGGGTAGCTGAGGGCACTGCACTGCCCCTGACATATGAACCCAGATAAACAACTGCAGGCTGAACTCTAGTCTATCAGCCTAATGCCTCTGGAGCTCTGAGGAGCTCATAAAAAGTATTCTCTTTGTCGTGCCATTTCAGTTGGAATTACTTTTAGTATCACTTCTCACAGCACCCCCGAGACATCCTATCAGAAGACATTAACACAGGAGGTCTTACTAAAGTTGCCTGGCAAGACCTGTGGGGCAATGGGGGCAACCACAGGAGGTGGAGAGTAGATGATATAAGATACCCTCTTGTTTGTGAAGATAACAGGAAAGAGGTACAATTTCAGCTGTATTTTTTATTTTTTACTGTAAATTGAGGCCTGATATCAGGTCACACTCTTTGATTTGATTTGTTCAATTGGAACAGTAGAGATTATGCAAATAAGGGCAACAAGTTGCCTCTAGTGCAAACCACTCACATTAAAAAAAGGTATTAGATCAACTTGTGATATTTATTCCACACCCAAATCATTCCTAAAGCACAGAGGCCATGCAGAACATGCAGAAGATAAAATATATATCATTGCCATTAATTTAGATTGCATTTCAACCACTTATTAATTTGTGGCCACATTTGAATGTATTCTCTTATTTTAATTTAGATGAATTGTAACCACAGTTTACCTAAAACGAGAAAACAAATTAGTTAGTTACAATCGTATAATCTTGTTTTTTCCTCATATGTGAGGATTTGTGCAAAAGGACCGAAGCAAAGTTAGAAACAAAAGAAAACAGTAAATGTGTGGCACTGTTCCTAAACTGCACAGACATTCTCAGGGCTTGGTCAAAATGACAATAACCATGTTTATATATAAAAAGAACATAGCCTTGTTTGCCATTCTTTCCTTAACATGTTCTACCTGGGCCATCAGTAAACTTCACTGGGAACAAAATTATTAGGGTTGGGCCACGTCTCCCCTGTGCTCATGAGTTTGCTACAGCATACTAGATGAGGACCTTTGTGTCTAAGAGGGCATAAAAAGACAGTTCCCAAATTAAGCACGGTAGTCAATCCTCAACGCAAATGCCAGATCTCACAGTTACTAAACAGTTCTAGGGGGTAGGTACCTTAGACACCCTTACTAAAAAAACAGTTGCAATAGGTGCCTGTGCACCTCCTATGCTTGGCCCACAATCTCTCGAGATCCAGGAGGACATTTTCATGTCTTTAACTCCGCCTCAAACCGCCTATACCTTTGGTACCCTCAAGCCAAATCCATAACCCCTTAAATGAAAGTCTCAACGCACACATGGTACACAAGGCCCACATATCCCTCTCAGGAGTGCATTTCATGCAGCTGGGACAGGGTTCTGTGCAGCAGAGTCTATTTCTGGAAAATTCTGTCATCCGTGTCAGTGTAAAGGTGCCATCACAGTGCCTGGGGTCACACACATGTACTTTAGCACCTTTAAAATCAGACGCCTTCTGTGATTGATGAAGTGAGCAAGGAGCATCTTGAAGACTCCGCACACAGACCCACACCTGCGATCCTTCCGTCTTATTGCAAGACCCGTCTTACTCATAAGTAAGAGGGTAATACAAAGGCAGGGCTCGACTCTTTTTTGAACCACTGCGTATTTCAATCACTAAGTAAGAGTGACAAGCCTTTGATGTTAGTGTTTTGTTCAGAATACCTCATTCCATGATAATAAGCATAGCTGCATCTCTAAAATGCTTTTGCCTCCAAGACATTAATTCGCAGACCTCACAAATGTTTTTGACAATTACACTGCCTCAAGTGGAGGATTTCCACCTAAATTTGTTTCTCGCCATTCTAAAGTAAAGCTATTAAATGCGTGTGGATGCGTTACAACTGCATAACTTTTTTCTTCTTCCTGTTTTGCTTCAGTCATGTAATTGCAGTAGACAATCAGATGCCTTCTTTATGGGAGCATGGTAGAACTGTCACTTCCTGTTGGGTGCAGATAACACAGGAGCTGTCACAACCACTTACCCTGCGCTAATGCGCCCCACGCAGCGCTGATAGTTTCATTGAATCAATCAGGGTCTTGTGTTTTCCCAGCTTCACATCTAGCTTGGCATGCAGCTCTTTATCTTGTTAACGAGACATAATGAACAGTTGGTGAAAACTTCAGGCACTTCAAGGGACATGATGCAAACAAAATGCGAGCGCAGCCTGGCAAAGTCAATGTGTATCCATCTATCTTCTCATTCTAGTAAAACCAGGAATATCCACGTTCTTCTGTTGGAGCACTTAACTTTCCAGAATTGCTGCACAGTTGTCAGCCTTAAAGTCTTTTCACTAAGATCCTTCTGCATAAAACGAAAGGCATAATCGTGTCAGAGTGCATATCCTAGAGGATCGTAGGTTACTACTACTAGCTCTTCTTGAAGTCCCTTCAGCCTTTTGGGAATTGTTTTTTGACCTTGTGGCATGCTGCCATGTGAGATCCAGTTCCCCAAACCTCTTGAACTTTAACTTCTTGGGAACTGCAAGGCAAATTAATTGTCAAAATTCCATGAACGAGCAAACGTGCCACTGTGATAAAAGAAGTCCACCCATGAAGATTAAATCGCCTCTAACCAGCCATAGGCCAAAAATAATTGGACTGCCCTATACCTCCTGCTGTGGATCTATCAAACCTTAAAACATGTTTAATTTTCCTCAACTTTAAGCTAAAGCAATAGTGACCCCATGACACCTGAACTGATGTTTAAAAAAAGTGGAAAACTTCAGTAAAAATCTCCTTAAAGACATCCTTTCAGGAACATCTGCTACATGTGGTTTGGTCATCTTTTGTGGACGTGAAAGAGGCGATAAATTTCATTTTGATGAGGGAAGCCTCTTTTAGATTAGCCGCCCAATTAAATCTAGAGACAGAAATAAACAGACAGACAGAGAGTCCACTGTGGATATCTCCATTATCTGGTCACAAGGCCTGTTCTGATGACTGCAAGATTTCTGTCGCTGCTTCAGTTTGCTATCGCACAAACACACATTGCTTTGTTCCACTGCGGTTCCTCTATGAACACACTGAATGTCAGATGGAAATTCTTCGAATTCTGCAAAAAATGGGATGTGTCATACATTCAGAAGGAGGATTCATAAAAAAAGGACACTGATGGTTCTGTTTTCCCCTTTTCATTTATTGGCACAGGACAACATTCTGTTGACATTAAAGAACACAAACTTGAGCTTGAGAACAACAGACATTTCATAAAGAAGGCTTACAGGAAAGGAAGTATAATAAAAAGAACAGAGAGATCTTTTTGTCAGCATATGCACAGTAGATAAGAAAACGTGCAAAAATACATCTCCGTTTCATAAGAAGAGGATTTTCCACCATAAAGGCTACGGACAGAGCAGCTCCAAAGCAGATTGGCCACATGTTGTATATTGCATGAAGCAATTGGTTTCTCGAAAGAAACCAATAAGGCCAATAAGGCTGCTGTGTTCTCAGGAAGCTTCCTTTTTTTATCTTGAACCCTTGCTTTAAAAAAAGTTGTTTGAATTTTGTAGCATGAAAACACAAGCACAAATCTTTAACAATGCTTGATTTAAAAATATGTTGAATATTGACGCAGCCAGTGATTTATATAACAGAAGTGGATTAAGCAGTTGAATACTTTAAGCATCTAAAGAAATTCACAGCTATCAAACAAGGGGATTTTGGGGAAAATGACAGACTGGTAGTAGATGGATTGAAAAGCACATGGAAATCAGAACACACCAGCGCTGTCTGTGCAGCTACAGCTGGTAGTCTGCCCACTGCCCCAGAGCAAGAACATGACATCCTGTCAAACCTCAGAGTACTGCCCACACCAGCGCAGAGACTAGAAGAAAGAGGAGAACGTCAGAAGAAAATGCCAAATGAGGAAAAATATGTGTGGATTGAAATGATGTTGTCTTAATTAGAGACTACCTTATTTGAAAGATATATTAATACCTCTTTAATATTCAGGTTATTAACTGCTTTCCATTGGCAAAAGCATTATTTAACCACAGCTACTATTCTCATTGTTGATTCTGAGGTGCTCTAATCCAAATCATTTGAATAAACCTTCCACAAACTACCAAAAAATAACCCTACTAATGTACATGAACTTGCTTTCACTAAACAAAACAAACAAAAAACAGACAGGACCTGCTTTACATCTTCTGAATGGTTGGGTTAACATTAGGGATGTGTTGTAAAACACCATATATTGTGACCGTAAGTTCAGGATTATTTGATAACTACTTGTAGGCTTTCAGTGGTGACCACTTGGGTAAACTCTGTTCCTCAAAACAACCACAGGAGGTAAATGGTGTCGTACGCCTGGATAGTGCTGGATATGATCAAACCACCTAGTGATATTCAGATTTCGCTCTTTCTCCTGTACAGTCAATTCCACCTAAGAAAAAGTAAGAACAAATGAAACTGTGTATATTAAAGGGAATAAGATGTGTGTGCAACACCACAGAGGCATGCAGCAAAGTTTATACAAAAAGTACTTAGGCTTTATTAATTAATTAATAAATTTTAACTGCATTTATCTAAATTAAGGTAATACTGACCTATTACAATATAATATATTTAGCATTTTATATAGCAGAAAATGCAACAACAACAAAAATGTATTAAAAACCTTTCAGTAGGGCCGGGCGGTATACCTTTTCATACCGAATACCGGTGTTTTTTTTTTTTTTATGATATTCATTTTTCAGATACCCCAATACCGGTGAGTGTATGCTTACAAAGCATCGGGAGCACAAAGCGGTGGAACGTCCCGCCGACAAGCTGTATGCGTCTGCATTAGAACGGTGGAAGCACGGCCTGTGTGTGTG
>JAUCMT010000056.1:10462598-10476239 GCA_032357475.1 Enteromius thamalakanensis
ACCCAGGATTGGTGCAAACTAATCCTAAACTTACCTGGCTAGCCAGCTAATCCGGCTTCATGGTACAGGCCCCAGGTCCAACAATACAAGCTAACTAAAATGGGCATTTGGTCATTTCTTTTTCATTTTTTCCACATGGTGCTGTCTGTCTTCGGTGCTTCAGATTACAACCGCAGCTCACACTAACACAGATCTGTCAGTTGTGTCAGGCTGCAACTAACGTTAACACACACGATCGCTTGTATTAAGTCGTCACAGTTTATGAACTTATCAAACACTCGTGTCAAAATGCTGCTAATCATAAAAATCTGAAATCTTAAGTAACGTTAAGTAACGTGAATACAAATATTACATAGATTCATTCATTCATACGATCTGACATATCTAACACACACTCATCTTTAAAATTTATTACAGGCTTATAACTCCAGGTATATCATATTTCATTGTTTGATTCACCTTTTTCCCTCCTTGCGTGCTGTATTTATTTGGCTTTTTTAATCCTAAAAATCTCTCCAACGAGCTCAGCTCCCTTAACGCCATCTTGATCACACCGGAAACTAAGCTGACGCATAAAGCGCTCGGTGATTGGTGGAGATCCTCAAGTCGCGCCTCGCTTACGTCACGACGGACAGAAGAGACCCCTCGTGCGCGCGTATACCCTGCAGAGTCATGTTTATGTGATAGATTTTATTCTTCACTTGCACATTTTTTAAGATTGTCAAATGTAAGTTCTACTGCAGAAGAACTTGCAATTTTATTTACATAACGGCTTTATATTAAAGAAGAGTAATTAAAATAGAATATTTTTTACGTTCATTTATTATATTTTTATAGGATAGTCTGGTAGCATCCACTCAGCTTGGTGAGTGTTAGTTGTAATTTAAAAAACAATTAACAGAATTATTCAATCACAGTTAAGACAAAATTGTTTTGCAATTTTATTTTATTATTATTTTTATGTCTTTAGAATTTACACACACACACACACACACATATATATATATATATATATAAATATGAATAAGAATTAAAAATTATTGTTGGCCAATTTGTCAAAATTGCCAATTCAAACATTTTAAATCATCAGTGAAGCATACAGTATAGGCCTACTTAACACGCTTCAATATACATTATTCGTTATATTATTACTACTGTACTTGTTAAAATTAAAGTAGCAAATATCTTTGCATTTGTAGATCGCTTATGGATACATTCAACTGTACATGTATTTTCCAGTTTATTGAGATTTAGACTACTGAGAATACATTTTAATTCACAATGTACCCACTCAATCAGCAAATCATTAAGTGAGTCTTTGTTCTTTTATTGCTCCAACCACAGTTAGGATTTGCAACTTGTGTGAGTGTTCACTGAAACAAGACCCTTCATACAGATCAAAGAGATGCTGACTTCACAGGAAGAAGCCACCGACACACAGAATCCAGACTGGTTTTTAGATCCTGCATGGATGTATTGTATACACAATTTTCCCATGTTTGTTTTCATGCAATCATAAGTATTTTCTTGATGGAGAATTGAGAAGAAAAAAAAATGCCTGTGATCTTGTCATCAGTGAGCTCAGGCACAACTGTACAGCAGATGAAAGAGTTGCAGTGCAGTTTATAGTAGCATATATGTATTTACTCATTGTTTTTCATCTAAATCCTGGAAATTTAAATCAAAATGACAGCAAGGGTTTAGAGTTTCCAGAGTCCTGCAGCAAGTTTCCCTCTGCTTCACTTGGCTGTCTGTTTCCCAGCATCCTCTTGCTCGTCCTCCGTGCGGCGTGTCTGTTTGGATTTACACAATCACTGTATGACTCCTCCATAATGAAATGTCAGCTATCAATCAAACCGGCCTCATTAACTCTATAAGGTCCAGGTGTGGGTGACATCATGGAAAGAGACTGCAGCTTTGAAAGTGTTGCACGCTTCTCGTTCACCCATCAGTCAAATCACTGTCTGTCACAGATCTTGGCCGAGACCTCTTATTTCTTTCTTTGAGGAGGACAGCATGCAGAAAAGGCTTCTGACGGTGCACCTTTACCTTTTTATGTGTTAGGGTCAATCTCACTCAGTTTTTAACCAACTCAACATTGATAAAACTTGATTTTTTTTCATTTTTCGTTTAGGGTCATGAATGTATTTTTTAACCTCCATTGGTTTCCATTATAAACATTCAGAAAAAAAGACATTTCTAGCTTGTCAAACACAAAAAAAATATGAAGAACTTGTTAATTTTAAGACTGAAAGTTCATTGTTTCAATTAGTAATCATTTACTAAATTGTTGCAGAAGTATGAATTCCAGGTCATTTTGAAGATAAAAATATGCAAGCTATGTGAAAAAATAGAAAATATATGTAAAAATATGACGCCTAACACAACAGAGATAACAATAAACACTTCTCACCAATTTCACAGTCTCTGACAAGCTACAAGGTTTTCTGTTTTTACACGAATCTTGTAGGCCTAAAGTTCTTGAGCACAATAGGAGGGTTTAAAACAATGCGACAGAATCTAATCCCAACCCACAAATTCTAAACAGAAACACAAAGCCCTTCTGTGATGCTGTGTCTTGTTTCAGGAATATGCCAGTGTATATCCACAGTCCAATCATAATCATACCTTGCCAGAAATCAAGGATATATAAGCTTCACACTAGATGTTCAAACAGCCCTTCACATATGCTATTCATTAGTTGTAGTTTTTTTCCTTCGATCTAAAAATTGTTTATGGAAACAGACAAATAAATGAATGAAAATAAAAACAGCTGGCCTAAATAACACGCATGATGAACACATACACAAACTATCACAAACGATTAGGTGCTGAGGAACAAGGTAAGTCTAATTCTTTTGTTTTCTGTCTTTGCTTTTGTTTGTTGCGACGCTGTACGTCAGACAGTTTTAGCCCGTAGCAATATCATGAATGCACGCCGGCAGCGCAGCGCAGAACGCCGCTGCTGCGCAATGCCCGAAGCTGCCACATCCTGTATGTATGAGCCGGCACGCCGGACAGCGATCCCCACTCCCGAGAACAATTCGTAGCCTGTGGGAGTTTTCCAATGCCAATCGTGATACACAATGCGGGGTCACATTAGTTAGAAATATATTGTGGGGTCATCGATGGTGCCTGTGGGACTATTCCGCGCTCCCACTATACCCCTTTTTCTTTCTTTCCTTCCCGTTATCCTGATTTGTCTAGTTGAGCCGCATGTCCCGTGTATAACTGTCTGCACTGCTACCTCTCATAACCTGTAAGTGCAGCGGCTGTGTATTTAAACGTACAGCGGTATCGGGCGCAGTCAGATGGGCAGCGGTAGAAGACGTGCTGCCTGTCAGGAGGCATCGGGCAGATCGTGTGTCGTGACGGGACGCGGAACGACTGTGTGACAGGATGGAGATACGCAGGCCTGACGCCACAAGAGGCACATATCAGCTGCGGCGGCCGCATGTTTGTGATTGCTCCGTATCTCTTTCTGTCTCCGGTAATCCGCAGATTTACACGGCACATCACACCGCACAGCTCGAGAAAGAAGAGGTAAACTGGAGACCTTAACAGAACATGGCTTTTTGTGTGTCAGTGAAATCTTGGCGTAATAATCACGCGTTATGTAATAAATATAGGATAATTATGAATACATAAAATATGTATAATCTTTTTGTATTTTTTTTTGTAAAATATATCAACAGAAAAAATAAATCCTTTTTTTAATATTTTCTTTAAAAAGTAACAAGACTTTCTAAATGTAGGCTACAGTTCCTGTCAGCATGAAATAATATCAGGGTTTAGATTTTATTAATATTAACAATATTTGTTTTGGTATGAGAAGAGCTATTGCCTAACACCGCGTACTCAATGGCAGTTGCTTGGCTGGAGCATGAGCTACAGGTACACACAATTTAAAACTCTCCACTTTTTAATTAATTAATGTATTTATTTTTATATGAATTAACACTTTGAGCTGAAACTTTATAGAAAGTTGCGGCCCGACAATACTGATAGACAGATAACAACTCTGTCATTACCAATAGAGTTTAATTGATTTACCACCAGTTAGCTAGCAATGCTTTCAGGAAATGCACCCCTGAGTGACAACATCACATCCGGGCAGTAGCCTAGGCTGTTTCCAAGACACAGGATACTTTTTAGAAATTGCAAGTAACAAGAAAATAGTATGTATTGGATTATTGCAAAGTCATGTACAGGAACATGCATCAGGAAAGTAACATTTTGTTGGCTTTGAAATGCAAGTAACCAGCTATTCTTGTGTGAACATAGAGAACCTTTGGCAAAGATGCACATGCATCACGCACACATGTGTGATGCAACACATGCAAATGCACCGCAAGGAGGGAGTAAAATGGCTGGTGACAGAAAAATGATGGAAATTTGTTGGCATCTCTTATCCTTTCCTTCTCTTTAGTGACACAATATTAACATGTCCACCCGACAAAGGGGAACCCTGGAGACACAGAGAATGCAGGAAAACTGAATGCAAATGACAGCACAGTTCCTCTGTTTCACAACACGCAGAGCAGCCAAAGGCCGAGGGTCACGCTTAGGGCCATGGATCCCAGACCCCCGCTCACACCCAGCGCCACTCATTTATGATTTTTAATTATGCTGTGAAATCAGTTTCCTCCAGCCATGAGGGAAAACATCTACAGGGAAGATGTTGATTGTTATATTTTCTGAAAAGTCAATTCATCTTTGTTGCCGTTGCCCACTGGCCAGGCAGGTTGTCTGTGAACGAGACAAATTCTTGGAGGATTCCTTTAAAGTCATAGTTTTTTGCATTGCCTGTCTGGGTAATTAAACATGCACAAACATATTTGGTGTGATACAGACACTGTTGAATATACATTGTGCGAAACACACATACACACAATTACATCACCGAAGAAAGCTAGATTTTTGACCAGTCATCCTTAAACCAATGAACTGATTTTTTTAGGCACATCCAGCAGGGAGCACTGTGGCTCTTTCAAACCGCCACCGTTGCAGGCCTGCGATTGTGATAGAACACAGTCCTTTTAACATGCAAAAACTTCTGTGAAAGGCAAAGACAAGCTGCCGTGTGGCTCACAGCCCATGACAAAAACACATTTTGAACGGAAAGGGAAAATGCTTGTTAAGTGATTTTTACCTGACCAAAAGAACATAATATAAAGCAGACTATGACCTTTTTTTGTAAAAATATAAATAAACTTTTACATAAACCCTTTTGTTTCTATTAAGAAAACATATGTTGATTTATTGACATGCAAATTAAGATGGTGCCAGACGAGAACAATCTATATAATATAACAATGAACACCTAGAATACCCAAACTCGCAATGTAATTTTTTTTAATGAAAATTTAAAAACGTAGTGATGTAAACTACCATTAGTTTTAATTTTTTTTCTTTTTTTTTGCAATTTGCAATTATGAATTAAAGGCACTGGTTTTGTCTCATAACTAGGAACATACTGTATACAATTAGCCCACAGAACTCCTCAGCACACTTGCACATGTGTGTATAACTAAAACCGTTCTTTTTGAGAATTCAGCATATCCACCAACACTTGTGTATTTGATAATTAAATATTTTGTATAATTTGTAGATGCTTTTAGCAAAAGTGTTTTTTTACTTTTTAAAAGTATTTTACAGAAAAAAAACAAAAACAAAACAAAAACATCTGGACCCACTACTGACTCTTTTCCCTGCCTAATATGCATGCACAATGGATAGGCCTAAATATCACTCTGATAAACATAGTGTGTATCCTCTTAAACTGTATGTTTGTTTTGGAGAGAGAGAGAGAGAGAGAGAGAGAGAGAGAGAGAGAGAGAGAGAAGATGGCCCAGGTGACAGGTCCACCCTTAGCCCACTCAGTTGATCTATATGAGCTCAACTTTATTGCCAATTTCAGCTTTGGGACAGCTGAGGCTCTGACCATCATAAACACACACACACACACACACAACAAAGAGAAAATAAAGGTGTTGGTGCAGACAGGCATGTCCACAAAGGGAGTGTACACATTTCGACACGTGCACCCAGAGGAAACTTTTATAGTTCAGAGGTTGCTCTTTCATAGCTCATGTTACTTAAGGGAGCACTCATTTATGCTTAATTTAAATGTCCACATTGTCTCATATATACCTCTCCTAAGGAGAAATAAAACAAAACACATTTGTAGCCAAAGGTAAGGTCACATTAGCAAAATTCTAATGAAATTTTTGGATAAAAGGGTCTATTGTCAATAGCCATGCGCAGATCAATCAGAAAGCATGCAGGTATCTGTTGAACCAGGCACATGGTGCAATGAAAATTGTTCTTTTTGAAGTTACTAAATTGTGACCTTGAATCATGTGGAGCTATAAAATATCTATTTATAAATATCTGTGACTAGTTAACATATAGCTCAGATCATTTAGTCTTGAAAGAATAGTGAGAAACTGATTTCACAAAGAGTAATGTTGAGATAATGTATTTTTGTAGGCCAAACTAGAAGTTAGCTTCACACTGGTACCTTCACCTTATTTCAGGCAACCAAAAATCCATTACAAAAAAAAAGGAGGACTTGAGGATACTGTATGTCTGATTGATATGTCTGACTTAAAGTACAATCGAAACTAAAATCTTAAACTCTCCATTTGAGAAGCAACTGACATATTAAAGAGATTGTATTTTTTAATAAATTTCTATTATTTCTGTTCATTTAGCAGATTTATTGAGAAGTTTTTAAAAAAAAGTAGTGCATGCATTAAAACAGTGCAGCAAATCTATAGCCTGCTTATAGTTATATACATGGTTAATGCACTGATTTGCATATAAAATTCATAATCATACAAAAAAAGGGGGATCCATACAACACTATTGTAATGAACTCATTTTTTCAAACATTATTCTCAAGTCTGACCGCATATGAGGCGGCCCTCCTTAACATATTCTTCTTTTTTGTGTGTGTGAAGCACACTGGGGGAAGTCTCAGTGAGCTAGCAGGACCGCCACACTCTCACAGATTTGACAGTGTTTCCTCAGGCTATTCTAGCACGGCTGGTTTGAGAGACAGAAGCTTCTGTAGTGATGAACACCATGAAATGGCCCTGTAATGAATAATCACTTTGGTATATGTTTCAGTCAGGCCAAGACGCCATTAGCAGAGTCTGTCTCGCTGGGCGAAATCAATTCACACACAAACACACATACACTCATGTACTCTGTTTACAACACTGTCACATCTGAACTGGACGACTGTGCTGCAAATGCAAAACATTTAGTCTTTTTATCCTTCCCCGCACTAAGTGATCAAGTCAACAGTTTTCAGAGCTGACCTGAACAAGATCAGAGTGATTTCATGGCAAATGAAGAGCTTCAGTAAAAAAAAAAGAAAAGAAAACAAAATCACTCGAGATGGCAGACAAGCTGAGGAAAATGTTGATTATAAATATCATTCAGTAGCGAAGAGTATTTATTAAAGCAGCTTACTGTGTCTGACGATGTTTATTTAATGCTCATGTATTATTGTGTCATTAGCTTAGCGACATGCTAACACTAAACAACATTGAAATCAATTGTGCACTTTATATGATGACAGCTATTTTTATCACACATACAGTTGCCACCTTTCCTGTGCAATGTTCAGCTTTTGCACAGCATTTTGGTTAGGATTTACTATCTAGAAAACAGCTTACTTGAGCTTTTCAAAAAAGCGTGTGTGTAGTTGTCGGATCCCCTCAGTGATTAGGTCCATGATGAGGTCTCTCTCTCTCTCTCTCGCTTTAATTAGGCTGATCAGATGTTGCTATCATGACATTTAAAGACCTCATTCTCTCTTCAGTCATGAAGGCCGATGCCATAAAATGAGGTGACAGGCACACACATCAGATAAACCATGTATAAAACTTACAGATTTTACTGATAGCGTTAACATTAATTTGTGCACTGTAGAACTGCTAATAAAAATATATTAGCTGCAAACCCAGCAAGCAATCATACTGTTTACTATCTACATCAATATTTTAAGAATTGCACTGGAATGTGTTTGTAAAAGTCTACATAGTGGCAACTTTTCAACAAAATTTGATATTTGGATGATTCTGCACTAACAACATGATATTCTAATAAGCACGGAAATGCAAAGCAATGACATATATTAAAACACAAGTTAAAACAGTCAATTTAATTTCAATTGAATTTTAGTAACTGATAATGTTCAGTGATCAAAATATATTAATATTAGATGTTTATCTAAACTTGTCTGTCGAAATTTTTCTAATTTATTTTATGAGATAAGTGTATATTCTGTATGTACACCACTTAATGGAATATTAACAGAAATAGATTTGTATTAGTCACTGAGCTTTAAGGGCCGGTTTCAGGATAGGGATTAGATTAAGCCAGGACTAGACCTTTGCTAATTTAGCAACCTGTCTTACAAAAATGCATTATCTGTGAGCATTTTAAGACCAAACAATGACAATAATGTATTTTAAGATATCTCAGTGCAAGCTTTTTCCAGTTTAGACAGCTCTTTATATTCATTTTAATCTAGGACTAGTCTTAAACCCTGTTCGGGAAACTGCCCCTGTATTTTTAATTTTAACTTTGCTATATAGAAATACTATACTATTAATAGAATAAAAGGTTACTTAAATGTTCTTGCGTAAAGTAAACTTCATGACTGTTTCTTAACACACTTAAGTTTACTTTTAAAAAATGTTTTTCTAAAATTTTCTATTAAAGTATTTTTTAAAGCATTATGCGTTAATAGTATTTTGTCATACTTGGAAAAAAATTACGTAAAAAGAAAAAAAAAAACATAAAAAGATGTATAAGTGGGTTCAAAAGGAACTCCAATGTTTAATTAATTTTATTTAATATAAATTCAACCTACAATACACTTTTATTTATTTGCAAATAGCATGCAATTTAGAGTCTGAAAACATTTAATTCAGTTTACGCTTATTAAACAGTATAATAGTGTATATTATTACCATACTGTATTACTTACTGGACTCCTACTAGAAGTGTAAAACTTCTTTTTTACAAGAGTTAGAGTGTATCCAAAACTCTCAGAATGGAGAGTAATTTTGTTAATTATTCATTTGGAGCAGTTCTTTTGTTTGGAGAGTGTTACTGTACATGTAATTCCTTAAAATGGTGTCAAGGTAGCTCATACTGTAGGTAACTTAACTAATATTTGGTATTTGAGTTTGAAAGCAGTGTTAGTAGTGCATGACCACAAATTTAGAAATGGTCTATCATATGAGACTCTGTGTGTTTTTATGGTACAGTCTAGAGCATCCATACTCGCCTAGACCTCTGGACCCCTGGCTACATCCTCCATCAAACCTCCATCAAATCTGAGACATTTTCACTCACTCACTCTCTCTCTCCGGCCCTTTCTCTCCGCTTCATAACCCATTTATCTCCAGATAACTTTGTCAGATTGTCAACCAAACTCTCCTGTGGGAACTCGGCCCAAAGCCTATTAAGAAGGAATAAACTCCGTCCTCACTGGGCACTGACAGGCAATACCTTTCCCGGAGCGTTACTGTGACGATGTTAACAGCGCTCTTGTTACTGTAGCCACAGCCAGACGGGCTAGTAATCACATTTCCAACAGTAAACGACAGGCATATTTCATTGATTACATAAAAGAGTAGAATTGCTTTCCCCTGACCAGATGTAAACCTGGTTTAACACGACTGTGATTGCGTTGGATGTCTTGGCATGGATTGAGGGACGCTGGATAGAAATGTATACATTAATGAGGAGATGCGGTGTGGTTTTCTCTTTGGTCGCTGTGACTCCAGCCTCATGAATAATTAGCGTGTGTTAATGTTGAGTGTTGCTGATTGAGTCAGAGCTGCTTTTGAAGAGCGGTGTGCTGAAGGGGGTATACCAACAGGAGGGAAACGGCAGTCGTAATTGAGTCAGGGAGAGAGAGGCAGAAAAGAGGAGGTAATTTTAGCCCCGTCTGGACACTTTTTGTTTTTTGAACCCCTTCATGTTCTGGCCTTGGGAATAGACTGTTATTCCTCACTTGCCTGAACATCTTTGCCCCACATTTATGTCTATAATAACTGAATCCTCCTTGAGAAGGTTCATTTTTGTTAAAGAGGACATCCATTTTGACCAAGAACATTCCAATTTTGCTGCATTTCTAACAACTCTTACTGTATAAGGACATTTGCCTCCTATGTGATGACAAAGATGGTGGCCATGAACCACAAAAGCAGCAGTTGACCACCGTGCTGTTTTTTTGTGCTCTCTCCGACGAAACCCCAGTTTAGCAGTGTAATGACCCAGAACTAACGGCGCCCCATTCATTTAGCTCTATCAATGTCAACGTCACACACGCTCACACAAAACCGCATACATCTACTGTATGTATGTATGAGAGTCATCAGGCACCATTATATTACCTGAGGTTGGCACAGTATAGTAAACAGCCATCTAATGCAGGTTGTCAGGACTAGTCTCACTTAAGCGCTGAGATGTGAGGTACTTCACCTCTGATCATCTGTGCAGTTTTTTGTCTGTGAAATTGTTAATATTGTTCTTTGAGCAATGCAAGATAGTGGGAGAACTGATTAAAATGATCTACATTTCTGTAAAATCAAATGCCATGGAGAAAAATAAAGATGCATAACTACTTCAGTCATTAACCAACCTCCAAACGGGTTCAAATTTTGAAGAAATTTATTTTATGAAGCGACTCTAGTGCCATTCCAAACTTGTATGGCATTTTAGCTTTTTTTTTTCTTGGATAACAAAAGGGGAAATGTAGAACTTGGTTTAAACAGATCTTTTAAAATGAAAGAATAGAAGTGACAAGGAGCTGCCCAGGTCCAAAAAGCACCATATAAGTAGTCACTTTGTTACTTTTTCCTACTTTTCTAAATATTTGCGTGGAAAAAAAGACCAAAACATAACCTGTTAACTCATTTCGTGCCAAATGCCCCAAGCTCCAAAAAGAAAATTCTAAAATAGATACCATCTGGAGATGCGTCACAAGAATGTCATGAAATTTCTTAGTTTTTCAGCTGTGTTGTGTGAGAGTGTGCACAGAGAAAGAGAACTTATCAATGCACTGTTATGACAGACCCTTGGTTACATTCACTTTCACTGTGGACAGAAAAAAATGCTTCTTTCTGGAATCTTGAGGAGTCAGGCCTGGTATAAATCATAATTCATATTCATTGCATGGAAAAGAGCTACCTACCGTAGTGATACACATAAGGGAACAGTCAATTTTCTTTTTTGAATGAACTGTATTTTTTAATTTATACAGTTTCCAATGTTCAAGCTATGAGAGTAGAATTGTATTGTAGGATAATGGTGTTAAAATCTCATTGCTCATGGTTACTAGATGTTGAGTTAAGTGATTCAGTTAGAATGTAAAGCATTTAAAGGAAAGGGGAATAAAAAGCAACACAGTGCTGTATTTTCATCTTTCTGCTTCAAATGTACATCTGTTCCTCTGTTACAGATGTGAGTTAGTATTCTTAGTTAACTCAATTACATGAAGCTTCCTCTTACTGAGCACAGCGAGGTTCTCTGACTACTACAAACAAACCCCCAACATAGCATAAAGTTAGCAAGCCAGTTGAGATATTTGAGGAGGAAGTTCACTGTTGTGTGAAAGAATTAGCAAGAAGAACAACCAAGATTCTTCAAGATTATTTTGCCTCTCCCTTATACACTGAGGGCACACAGAGACGGGCACGCCATATGCATTTAGGTGGTTCCTATCTACTTATTTCCTATTGGTATTATCCACTTATCCATACTTATCCATCCACAAAGAAAGGAACCACAATGATGTATATCTCATGGACTGCTACTTCCTGGAAATGGTTGTTAATGACATAGTGTTGTGGCCAGCTCAGCCCTGTCAGCCATCAAGAGAAATGGATGCCATTTTCATTCAGATACTTAAAAGAATGCATGTAGCTCTTTAATATCAACAATGTCTTGCTGTGGTCAACAGTATAACCTACAACATTTTCATAGTAGTTTTTAAAAAGCAAAGAAGGGTCACAGAAACAATGCCAGTTGTGTCCTCATGACTTGAAGTAACTAAGAGGATACTGACTGTAGTGATATTATTATAGTTGCAGCAATAGTATTATTATTTTTGTTTGTAAAATATACAAATTTGCATGCACGTGTTATAAAAAAAAAGGAAAAATGATTAAACATGATTAACCGTTGACCAGAAATAAAATATATATATAATTCCATTAAATTTTTTTCCTGAGCAAAAGCAGAAAATGTTTTTGTCTTTGCACTTTCTGTTCAACCATGCTATTCATTGACACTTATATTGGTCCTGGCAAAATACTTTAATGTTAGATGAGAAGATTAGGACAATATGTAACAATTCTATATATTCTGTAATTACACATTAATTACACATTTTGTAATTAAAGAAATAAAGTGAAAATCAGAAATGCTGACATGATGACAATCGTTATAGGTATTTGAATTCTAAACAAGAAAGCACACAAAAAGATACATCCCATTTTCTTAGAAAAAGGTCTTTGTCTGTGTGTCAGGACTCAAGTGTCCAGTATTGGCTCAGCTAGTCTTTATTTCTGTCACAGTTATCTGATCAGAGCCTCAATCTCTGTAACTACACTCTCCCTGAGTCCTGCCCAGCCTGAACCTCCTGACAACACACATATCATTATACTGTCTGAGTACTGCGCTACCTCTGAGTGGAGCTGACACTGTAATATACCTATACATCCCCTGATACAAGCACCTCTGTCCCTGTATCTCTCTCTGTCTCTCTTCCCACTCAGCTCTACACTGACCCTGTTTTAGTGGTTCCTTCAAAGGCAGAGGGGGTGGCAAATGCATTCTCTGCTCTATCTGTCTGTCTGTCGCACTGATCAGATCATTTTTTTCCACCAACTGCACATGGCAGCGGCTGCGGTCGGACCTGCGCATATCGTCAGGATGCTTGTTGCGCTAATGAGGGTGCAGATGCACTCGGAAGAGCCTCTCCTGGTCCGAGACGCGGAGGAAAGAAGGAGGGTGTAGGGTTAGGCCGCAATGGAAATGTCAGTTTGAGAAGGAGGTGGAATCAGTGAAGCCCTTGGCCCACCCATCCCGAGACTGAGTGAACCAGGAAACGTGGTTAGAGCAATTACTCGTCCAGCTTCCGTAACAGCCAATCAGGTCTGACAGTATCCTGCCAGTCGGCAAGTGAACCCAGATACTTAGCCCTGAAACCAGTGTTGGAAAGGTTTCTTTTGAATTTTTTCTTTTTTAATAGGTTATCCTGCTTAAAATTGTATAAGTAGTTTAACCTTTTTATTACTTTTGTTTAAAGTAATGTATCTGATAAGTTCAGGCTTACAATCAATGTTTGGTGCTTGTACATCAGTGTCATTCATCTATCATTAAATCTGATTTTAGGCATTACTCATGGGTAAGGTTAGGATTAGGTGTAGAGATATGGTAAATATTACATTTTTGGATAACAATGTTGTTCCTGTGTCAACAAAATATGTATAAGCATATTTCTGCAGTCAGATTTTTTATTTTAATGGCAATATGCCACCAAATCCACGTAAATTACTTTACCTGCATAAATCATTTTACTCCTGACTGCTAGATCGGAAGAGCACA
>JAUCMT010000056.1:10485395-10507568 GCA_032357475.1 Enteromius thamalakanensis
TTAACATATCGTATAGCCTACGTAACGTTACAATGTTACTCGACAATCGGCTCGTGATAACACTCGTTTAACGTACACTATTAACTAGGGATTCACCTTGGCTGACTGTACTAAAGTAAGTTCGATTGTAGCCTCCTCGGCTTCCTGAATTACACCCAATATCACGGAGGAGAAGGAGACCACATAATGAGCACCAACCCGAGCCTTTGCACAAGATGGCCACCCATTCTGAGTCACTGCACAAGATGGCCATTCAGCCTTAGTCCAAGTCAGCAGTCAAGATGGCTGCTCAGTCCAAGTCTACAGTCAAGATGGCCACCCAGTCTCAGTCCAAGTCCACAGTCAAGATGGCTGCCTAGCCTCAGACCAAGTCAGCAGATAAATTGGCCAACATTCAAGAGGGTCGACAACCAGAGCCACAGCTCAAGATGGTGACCACACTGCTGCCGGAGTCAGGGCTCAAGATGGCCACCATGCCTTAGCCAGAGCTCAAGATGTCCACCAACCCAGAGTCACTGCCCAAAATGCTCATCGCCCCCAAGTCTTCAGCCACCATAGATGTCAGGCCAGTGAACCCCGGCGTCAAAGATGATGCGGACATCAGGGCCTTTCCAAAGCATGCAGGGCTAATCTTCAACTTGGTGGACCCCTCGTTGAAGTCATCCAGGACAGTTGGCTTTCCCAGGTCCTCAGTACAGAGCCTCCTTGAGTCTGTCTTCCTCTCCTCCATGCTATCTGTCAGGGCTGTCGCCATCCTGAGTGTGTGGACAACACACTAATTTATTATATGAATGTGAGGAGTACTTTAGTACAGTCAGCCAAGGTGAATCACCATTATTTAACTTTAAGAAAACAAGCATGTAGCAAATAATTTAACTGTCACAATAATATATAAAAAGGATAGGACGTGACATGTGGCCAGTTATGGCTTCCCATACTAGGAATTTGTGATCTGCATTTAACCCATCCAAGTGCCCACACACAGCAGTGAGAAGTGAACAACCACACAACCAGTTCTACGGTACCCGGGGAGCAGTTGCAGGAACGATCAGATTAGTCGTGGTATTGAAGATGGAGAGAGCACTGGTTATTCCCTCCCCACACCAACAATCCCAGCCAGACCTGGGACTCGAACCTGCGATTTTTGGGCTATAAGTCAAACTCCCTATCCATTAGGCCATGACTGCCTATTTGTTTATATTAAGTGAGCAATAAAGTTAGGAAAAAGAAACCCTACTAGCTTACCAAAAATGAGCTTTCAGGGTGAGTTTCTTTCTTTGAGCTGTACCTGTAGCCACAATTACCAGTTTCATCAGTTTCAGTGCATCGGGCACAATTATTTTAGCATTCAAATAAGTAGTGTACCTTTAATTAAATACATTATGCTCTGAAACCCACCCATTTCACTGGATGGTCAACTTTACCTGAATTCACCCTATGGGTATCCTTAATTTTTTTTTTATATTAATGCTACATCTGAAACTGCTGAAAATTATGTTGTAGCAGTAAAATTAGTCAGATAAATGAAGATCTAAATGTGGGCCTGTTCCTCACACAAAACTACAAAGCTATGATACATGTATGGCTTCATAAGATTTAATTGTATAAGTCACTTGGACTAGCCTACTTGTGATTGGTGCTTCCATGTTCTTTTTTTGAGTTTGAAATAACATATGACTGAGTAAATAATTAAAGGTAGGCCCATAATTTATATTCCTCATTTATCAGGTCTGTATATTTGCTGAGATTAAAAAAAGGTAATTTCCTGTTTTTCTTTAATATAAAATGTATGCATACATGTACTTCATGTAACATACTGTATAAGTATGTATTTTGCTATCTTTTGAATTTTAATTCTCCAGAGTACAACTTCTTGTCTCTCATTAGCACATCATGAAGAGCCCACTGAAAAGAACCGCCATAAGCTGAACCCAGAATCCTCTGAAAGCGACCAGAACAAGAGGAAAGCAGTAGTGTTGTGTTGTGGGACTTCTCAGGCAGTGCCAAGAGCAAACACACTAATTATAGCCTCCATGTGAGCCGTAAATGACTGGTACCCCTCTCACTGACACTCGAAACAGTACTACTGAGAGACCAAATGGGTTGTGGAGAACAGAGGAAAAACAGATGGTGAAGAAACAAGTTAAGGGAGGAAATGATAACTGCTGGAGAACACAAAGAGGAAAGGAAAGTGGTGGAAGAGACAGACAACAAAGTTTAAGGTTTTTGTCAAATAATGGCAACCTGGTCCCATAAAAATACATTCCTCTGTGCACATTTTGAGCAACTTTACTGCACGTCTTGCCGAAGAGAAAGTGGCACTAAAACACGTTCAAGATGTGAACCCTGGCATATTTTTGTTTAATAAAACAGGTATTGTTGAGCATTACACCATTTCTACATTCATGATCAGAGAAACGACAAACAACAGCACTACCCTTCACTGCTGAAAACTCGCGTTAAAATAGAAAATAGCAGGTTTTAATATGAAAAAAATTACTGTGTAAAAGTTGTGAGTCACAAGCGCCAGACTGTCCTTGCAGAGGTAGAATTGCTCCATTAATAGTCTCTGTGCACAGCCAGCATAGGCTTCTTTCCAGGTTTTAGTCCGTCTACCGTAAATGCTCTGAACGCACTCTAATACTTGAACTGTTGTGGAACAGTGTTCTGAATACAACTTGACCATTGATTTTTGGAAGCACAAACAAAGTAGATTCACAAACTGAGACTTAATCCAAAAGAACTGGCAGCATCAAGAGATCTGGGCTGCGTTCTTCGATAACGTTGTCTCTTACACCTTAGCTACAGTTATACCTTTTTTTATGTGTTCTCCGAACTATACCTTAAGATGTTGCTTAAGAAAAACTTTCTTAAGTGCGACATTAGCAGGCGCTCTCCATGCTGGAGGTGCCGAATAGGTTGATATCGATGCCTCGATAATCGATTGTGCGCTCTTTCCTTTACAGCGGTTTAGGTAAAGTTTTGAGAAAACAGTGTTCTTTATGAAGGAGCGTTTTAGAAATAGTACAAACTGCATTTATCGGGGCTCATTGAAATATGTACATGCAAAAATAAAAACGTGTATGTGTTTATAATTAAGCAAGTCTCACGGCCATAAGTGTTTGTATGTTCTCCACAATGTATGCCGATTACCCACCAGCTGTCTCACATTATTGCCTGTCTGCTCTGGAAGCAAGAGTGCGAATCTCACGAGCCGTCAGCGTGGATGAGATTTGCGATCTCGCTTCCAGAGCGGACAGGCAGGACTCAGAGGCAGAACTGGATTAAAGTTTGAACATTTATTAAACAAAGAAAGAAGAGCCATGAGGTGGAAGAGTTCACACATAGGGTGGGATGGCGGGAATGCCAGACGGCGGGAACAGATTGGCGTTCATTGTTTCGGCCGCCATTTTGAACGCGAGCTGGAAGATTCTTTGGATTCTCCTCGCTTTGTCCGGAGGAAAGACCGTTGGAGGAAAATTCGGGATTGCAGGAGCTTTACACGGCGGTCCGGGTTGCGGAAACGAAACCGCAACTGCCTCCTGGTTCAGCTGAACGGGGTGATCTCAAAGGCAGACTTCGCCGGATTGCCAAACGGGAGCCTGGAAATTGGTGATATCCTTTAAAAGTAAAGTAAAAATGTACATTTAATACTACTGTAAATCAGATTTTATATTAAATGTTCATTTAAAATTTTCTATATGTAGTTAGACTGTGATGCAAAAAAGCTTTTTGTGTATTGGTGGTCACTAGCTGTATAAACCATTAGCAGCGATAAGGTATAGCTAAGAGCACTCCAGACCAACCATACGAACGTGACTTACAGAAGGCGTATTTAATTAATAAGGTTTCGGAAAACCTGCATCAATGATAAGGTACTTCTTAAGGTACAACTTAAGAATGATGTAGCATTAAGGTGGTTTCGGAGAACGCAGCCCAGATCTCTTTATGGAGCACAAGCTGTTGTCAGACTCCTTATGCAAACAAAAATCTCACTGGATTATTATAATTAATGGCTAAAATTAATGTTTGGAAATGTAAACTGATATTTCCTACTGACACACTACAACGAAAGATAGAAGTAACTGACCTAAAACCATTGTTTTAACTGTTGAAAATAAAAGTGTTCCATTAATTTTGGCCACCGCTGTAAGTACAAACATGTGTGAATGTACACTTAGAATATCCAGAAATAGCAAACCATGTAGACACCTTTGGCATACTGTTTTCAATGTACTATGGATTTAATTCTAATCATACAAGCCACACAAATATATCGTAACAGTCATGTGAGCATCAGTGACCAAAATGCATGTTTGCTTACTGACAAAGCTGCATCCTGCATTTGCCTCGGCTGTCAAAAGAAGAAAGGAAACAGAGACTTCATATCTGAACAGGGCATGTTGGTGAATGCCTTGTTGATGGCAGATGACTGTTTTTAGACTTGCCGTTCCTCCCCGGTGACAGATTAATAGCTATCCCCTCGATATCACTATGACACACTTTCAGCATCAAGGACAATCCAAAGAGCAATGGAGCAAAAATATAGAATCTAATATGTTTTGCCGTACCTCAGGGAGACAGCGAACCCTTGCATGGCGAGTCTGTATCTGAGACTGTCCCCAAGGAAAGAGCTGGCCACAGCACTCCAACCAAAGCAAAAAACTTTTACTTGATCTCAATTCAATTTAATGATGATTTCTCTGGAAAATTAGAATTGAGTTAATTAGCCTGAGAAACATTGTTTTGAGTGTGCACGTGTATTTTGACTTTCATGTGTCCGACTGTGTCCGGCACTCAAGTAAGATTTTGAAGAACGGATCTTGAGACTGTTTATTTATAGCTGGTCTACTTTCTTTCTGAGTAAAATGGTCCAGTTTCTGTGTGCAAAACCAGCATTTAAACTTGAGGAAAAATATCACTAGCGTGTACGTTTTCATCATAAAATGTGTCTCCTGAATGCACTCCATAGCAGGAAGAAATGACATCATAACATATATTTGATTTGATTTAATTTGATTCTTATATAGCCAGCTGCTTAAAATAAAGGTGATTTTCAAACCATGACCGAAAAATGACTCACAATAAATTGAAATGCAACACTTATCCCGAGTCAAATATATTGTTTTATTGATTACATGTGGTTCTGCCAATAGTGAATATGTTAAAAAGCAAGTATTTCCACATTTGTCATGTCTACGTTCTCCAGGTTCTCAGTAGCTCTGTGTCCCGTCGGGAGGTTTGGATGTGCTGCTTTAAATGGAGGGTGATGACAGCACTATGGAGGTGCTACAACAATGGAGTTTTGTATGAAGCCTGTAATTCTCTGACAGCAGATCCTGTTTTCCTCTTTAAAGTCCCTCTTCTAGAGGAAGTCCTTTTCTACACACACATATATCCACACAAATACAGAGTCGCAAGCTCAATCCAGCCTTTCTCCACACATCCAGAGAGCTCCGGCTGGATCTTATACACCTGCCAAGCCTCTCTGTTTCATTCCCAATCACACAATGGATTTCCAGTTCTACTGCTGGCTTCAGCGTGTGTCTCTGCGGACACAAACGTGACCTTAAATAGTTCTTCATTTCTTTCCACTGCTTCTCTCTGCCAGCTATTCTTTCATAAAGAGTATCAGGGCTCACAAATGTTGTACCTTAATGGCTGGCTCTCTGCATCATGAAAGAACCTTTGTTGTCCTCTGAATAGACAGGTTTACCTTCAAATCCAAATTAAATAGCACATTTCAGTACCATTTCATTGAACGCTCATTTGTATTAATTAGGGCTGTCAATTGAATGTGTTAATTTTCTGTGATTAAGTAAATAAACATAATGCAATAATATATGAAAATGATCATTTAATATAATTAAATGATACCGGCAAATTATCTCACCCTGACTAATACAGTACATAAAACTAATACAGTACATAAAAATTCAATAATAAGGGATTTGAAGCTGCTTGTCCTTTTTCAAATTATTCAAACTAATAGAGGAAATTGCAGGGTTGAAGGGTGAAATTCTCAATATATGCATTCTTACTAAACACAAGAGAATTAAACCAAATTTAGGGTTATCTGGACAAAGTCGGGAAACCTTTAACTTGATGTGGAGTCTTTATGTTGCTTTTTATTAAATTTGTCCTTTTTTTTCATTATGCAATGGATTATTCTCTTTTGGAAAAGAAATATACTTTTAGCATAATACTTAATGGAAACAACATAAGAATATTTCTAAATGCAAGTTGAATGTTTTCAGACTCTTGAAAATGTGAAAATAATAATGTTTTTTAATAGTTTTATTGCTTTTTTACATCCTTTTAAGTAGTACTAAAGTACAGCCCATATGGAATTTGATCATTATTTCTAGTGTCTTTGAAATATTATAATTTATGGTAAAAAAAAAGAAAAAAAAAAATATTATACATATACATACAGTACTTTAATGTCATAACTATTGAAACCTGCGCTCAGAAATTGCTAGTAAATTATGAAGTCACAAAAAATAGAATGCAATTAGCATCTTATTTACAACAATCCTTCTTATAGTATGTCCTGTAATTAAGTGTATTGTAATTACACATTTATAATTATGTTATTATATTGCAATTCAATATACACAATACATTATTAAATATTTGATATACTATCAAAGACTGATTCAACATGTTCAAGTGAAACCAAAGCTAGGTGAGGTTGATGTAAAAGAAACTGATAACGCACTGTCAGCATGTCCATTGTGTTTGCCTGCATTTGTCGGTGTGGTGTGAATTGGTTTTAGGAATTCTTTAAAATATATTGTACCCTGAAGTATAGCTTCTATTTAGCTTCTTAGTGTAACTAACTATTTTTTCCAAAGGAGAGCTTGACAGTAGTTTAACTCCTTTAGCAAGTTGCTTGTAGCTTCCCGAACATTGTTATTAATCATGGCTCATGTGTGCTCGATTGCACATTTTATGCGAATAAATACACATATACCTAAGTGGCCGCATCAAGAATATGGAAAACTGCACATTAAGCGCACAGTTGTTTGAAGTGAGCCTCACCGCATGGTTTTCCATATGAAAAATGTGGATTGCGACAAAATTTAAAATTCAGATCACTTTCCTTGGGGACTCCCATTTACAATGCACGGCTATAATGTATTTGTTGTCTTTACCACTTAGCCCAGCCATTGAACATCATTAGGTAATGTGCAGTCGCCGGTCGAGAAAAATAAAGTGTTTATCATCATTATTTGCTGTGGATGTCATTTGAGTGCCCCAGACTGACTTAAAGTGACTCCACTGTGCTCTATCAGAAACCCCGGTGTACTGCCCAACTCATCCCATTCATCATCGGACCTACAAACTGGTAGCTTGTGGAAGAACATCATTAGTGTGGTCTGTTTATAAAGGAGAAAGCAATAGCATTTGGGAAAGTATACGACAGCCTGCGGAGAGATACGTTAGAGGCTGTTTACGCTCTTTAGCATCATTTGCATTGAAATACGATTAAAGCAGTCGTGTCGAAGACCCGCCACCTTATAAAGTCAGTGGTCCACGTTTAAAAATTCTTCCATTAATAGCAAATCAATGCAGGAAACTTTAATGAGAAATGTCTACTTCTGCTACAATATACAGTAATAACAACAAAAAGAGAATGTTACTTGATATTTACCTATGCATAGATTTATTTAAAATGAGTTTTCACACCTCTACCCTCCAAAATAAATAAATAAAAATTCTGTCAAGATTTACTGACCCTCAAGTCTATTAAATATATTATAGTAAACATCAAGTGGATGTCCTCATGCATCTATTATTATTTACAATAATTAATCCTTTTCATCCCATGTGGCTGCATGTTCATTTTATAACCACTTTGTAAACAATCAAGTTATAACGACTAAAGTCAAAGTGATTATGTTCCTTAAAATACAGGCGCATTTTTTAAAAGTTCAAATGCAGAGCATTTTTATTTCATTGCATTATTTGTCCTGCAATGAGGGTCAGTGATTCTGAGAACGCAGCGTTTCCGAAAATGCCATGTTACATTATTTCCATTACCTTCAGTGGAACACTGCAGATCATTTCCTATTAGTTAACGGTCTAAGAACACAAACCTTCTTAATTACAGTGGGGATGATGCTCCAAATGTCTGTCTAGTAAATATGTAGCCAATATTGTTGTGCAAGAAGTAAATGTATCCAGATGGGAAATAATAAAGGCTAATATCCCTGGCTTACTTTACAGAGTCCTAATATTTGTTATATTGGATTATGATTATTAAGGCCAGCAAACTACATAGAGGGCAAACCCCAGAGTCTAACACTACCCTGAAGCAAACTACATAAAATCTTATTTCACTATTTTGTTTGCCACATAGACAGACGAGCCATGTATCAGACTCTTAATAACATAGAGATGTACTAGACATGAGAGTATGTACTAGACAGTACACCCCCATTCTTCTGTTTCCATAAATCAGGACTAATATTGCAGTATATTCAATGGCATGATGAGCAATAAACTGGATAAAATCACAAATTACTTTTAAGTGCTTAAAGGAAGAGTTTAAATAGTTTTCTGTAGTTTTGAAAATGAAAATAATGTATTTACTTTATTTGCATTATAAACTTATGTTTGAACATGATGTAAACATGTTTATTTTCATGTAAAACACAGGGAAATGTTAATACACATTCGTGACTTTGGAAACAAATGTATGCCCTTGTGATTTAGAATTTTTAAATGCATTTTTAAACAATGGTTTGAGACAGGTCAGGTGTTATGGGTAGGTTTAAGGGTTGGTTAAGGTGTAAGAGATGGTAGCAACTGTAGCATTGTCTGTCCTGTCATCTTCTTCAGCCATTGTTTTTGTTTTTATTTTGTGTACACGTGTTTTGCCTTGTTTATGGTCCTGCCCCTTGTCATTAGTGTTTGATGCTGTGAGTCCCAGGTGTTCTGTGTTTCCTACCTAGATTACGTTTGTATTTAATCCGAGTCCTTTTTGGGTCGTTGTTGAATGTCATCGTGTGTCTACCTGCTGTCTCAGTTCTTGTATCCTGTGTGTTTCATTAAAACTTTTATGTTTCATGGAATCCATTTCTCCTTGCCTCACCTGACCACCGAGAAGCATGGCTGGCCGTGACATCAACAGTGTAATTATAAATGCAATTACAGAAATTAATTGCAGATGTAATTACATGTAGGTATTTTTAAAAAATATCAGTACAATGTAAACACATGTACATAATAAGTGCTCGTATCAAATGATTCATTTAAATGCAAGTACACCTAATATAAATTGGGACCTAAGCAATAAATTATTTTGTTAATTTATTTTTTTATTTACTGTAGTTTAAGATATAATAAAAATTCCACTATATGTAATTTATTCTTGTTCTTATTTTTACTTTAAATTATTTCAATAATTTAATAAATATATATATACACTAAAGTGCAATCCTAACGTAATGTTTTCAGACATGGAAATTTATAATAAATGCAATTATCTGAACTTTTTTGACCCACTTAAATATGATTTTATATATGCAACTGTATGATTATTTCTATTTTCTTTTGTTTTGTTTCTTACTTTTGTTGTTTCTCAAAAAAAAAATAATAAAAAATAATAATAATGGCATGCTTTTGTGACACAAATAATGAGTAATGACAAAGTTGCAATTTAGTCCACTTAAAATATATTTATCTGAAGACAATAGAAGACAATGCAGAATTGAGGTTGAGGTAGGTTTCCGGGCAGGCAGCAAACAATCAAAATCCAGATATACAGTCCAAAAGGAGAACAAACGCAGGAATGAATGCTCTAAATTGATAGCCAGAGCAGGTCAAGACTTTGCGGTGAGTGGGTATTTGGTCGTGGCTTTTATGTGCGTGTGTAATCAGTATGTGGGTGTGGTGATGAGGTGCAGGTGTGTGTGTTAATTAAGTGCAGGTGTGGGTGTAATCAGTCCGAGGGATGCAGCATGATGGGTAATGCAGTTCATGAGCTGGAGTACATATCTGCCTGGAGTGCCCTCTGGTGGAAACAATGAAGGAGTCCAGCTGGACATTGTGGCAGCATAATTCAAATATATGTTAGTCAATACACGAAAATAAGTGTACTTCCTTAAAGTGTGGCAAATCGTTTAATAACATTAAGATTTAAAATGTAATAAAGTAAAACGAAAAACAGTTAACTTTAATAGTCAATAATTTTATTAATATTATATGATCTGCAAGTATTTTTTAAGAATGCTTTTTAAAATACTGCAACCGCCATCAATAAAACCAATACACTTTCGAAATTAATAACTTAGAAATAAAAGTCCCATCCTACATGTTTTCTGATTGAATTCAAAATTTATTTTGAAAATTATTGTAACGAAGGAGACAAGGGGCATGTGGATCCAAATGCAGCGAGTTTATTCATAAATGCAGAGTACAATCAAGCAGGGTCAGTCGATGGCAAACATGAACAACAGAGGCAAAGGCAAGAGAATAATCCAAATACAAGGCAAAGGTCAGATGATCGGCGAATGATATCCAAGGGAAACAGCAGAATCGAGAGTTGGGGAACAGGCAGGGTCAGTAAATCCACAGGAAGAAAATGCAGGGAACACAGGAAACACATGGCTAACAGAGGGGAAAACACAAGGTATATCCAAGCAATGAACAGCGAATGTAAACACACAGAGAGGTCCTTTAAATACAACACATAACGAGGAAATGAGGGGGCTGGACTAATCTGTAGACATGGCAACACACAAGTGGGTTGGAGACATTACATGGTTGGTATGGAAACAACGGGAGACACTTCATAATACAAGTCCTAAACAGCGAACAGAGAGACACACAAACAAGGAACACAGTCAGGGCTGGAGTTCCCTCTGGAGGCTTCAGCGGGCAACTCCAGTGCCGCTCGTGACAATTATTTATTCGAAAATGTCATATTACGGTAATCTATTACAAATTCTGTGCCTTTTTTAATGTTTAATGTTTTTACTTTAATAAAATCTTTGGTGAACTAAGCAGTAAGCTACATATACTCTACGGTACAGAGAAGCTTAAAAGCATTGAATCATGCCTGAGTTATTTCAGATGTTCCTGCCTTCATGTATAAATGAGTATGCATTCAAATATGCTTTGTTACATGTACATAGGTGTATCTTTCATCATTTTCCTTTATCTCCCTCTGTGCGGCCTGCTTTTCCCTCCTTGGCTCTGTCTCTGTCTGCATAATAGAAGTGGACTGTGTCTCGCAGTCTCCTAGACTCTTTCTCGCTCGCAGGCAAACATCCCTGAGCCTTTCAGAGCGCAGTATGCACCACAGTCTGCAGGCTGCGATTGGAGCGGATGGCTCTCTGTTCCCGTGCTCTCTGCTGCCCGCCATCCTGACACGCCGTTGTTTAGATTCTGTAAGATCTTGACATATGCCTCAAATCGTTTGCTCTCGCTGAGCTGTGTCCCATTCTACGCATGTGACGGGAGACAGCGTATGGCCGTCTCCTGATCGAGATGGAAATAAATAGAAGCCACACATACTTTGTCCTCTTTTGCAGTTCTTAAAAAACAGTGATAAAAGACAGAGAACATGGAGCATTCAAAGTGGTTTGTGTATTCACTTTTTGGCAACAAGAAGTAAATTATCCAGAATTTCAAGCAATTCCTTGCGGCTTATGCCCTGTTACTCTTTGACCTTTTAACTATAGACAGCCTCTGGCATTTAGTGTCATAACAGCTAAACGTCATGGTGTCTACTAACGTTAAGCCACCTTTAAATATTAAGGTAGTTGTATAAAGTTGCTAAATGTATAAAGCAGCCCTTGTGGAAAAAATTTACACTTTAGCATACTTTAAAAAATAATAGTTAAAATCACCTTAAGTGTAAACATAATGTATTTTTTTTAATACAGTTAAACAACATATAGTGCTTTAGAGTGCTACCTAAATAGGAATTATGATTAAAGTGTGGTGACAAATGTACTGAATTTATGGTAAAATAAAATACTATAATGTCATTTGTAATGAATGTGGTATGTCACATATTTATACATGTAATTACACATTTGTATTAAGTCAGTTAATTAGAATTTATTTATTTTTTTGGTCACACTTTATCTTAAGGTGTCCTTGTTACAGTGTAATTATACATTTAAGTTCTGAGTAATATTAATTACCACATGTACTTACTATATGGTTACATTTAGGACAAGGGTTTGGCTTGGGGTTACTTGCATGTAATTATGCATAATTAATTGTTAGTACATGTAATGTATATCAAGCACACCTTAAAAAATTACCCTTTGAATAATAATATTTGGTGTACACCTCAATTTCACATTCAATACAATTAAATACTCTTCTTTTACAAGGGTGGTCATATGAAAATATTTCAGAAGAGCTTTGAAATGTTCCAAAGCTTTATTTACCTTTTTTTTCCCCTTTCAGTTTACTTTTCACTTTTATAAATGTATTTGTAGTCTGATCAAATAATAAGTCAAGATACCACTTTGGAAAATCACAAATGTAATTACTTATGGTTCATTCACCACACTGGAAATTAAAGGTCAAGTTATGTATGTTGCTTTATGTAAGATCTCTCACACAGTGTGTATTCTGTAGTATACTGCACATTTTAGCAAATGTATAAGGTCATCTGGGTATTTCATGCATACTGATAATATATTTGCATGCTGAGCACTGTACTATATTATAAGGAGTGGTGTTTAAGATAACACTGTATACCATTTGCTTCATGCAATGATAAATATATCAGTCATTAGAAATTGTGCTGTATCGTTTATATCATGCTAGGTGTTTGGTGTTCATTGGACAGGACTGCTTCACATTATATACATGAGAGTGAAACAGAGCGGGATGTTTCCCAAACAAGTCAAGATGAGAAAGGACTTGCCATTAAGGGGTTGTTAGCATTAATGCAAAACAGAATGTAATTGTTTACCGTCGCCAAGCAACATCAAAACTTTAGCACGGTTTAGAGTGATTAACAAAAATGTAACCGCATTCACAGGTGTGCATATATCTATATTATTTCCTCTGTTGTGAGTTTTTTGTGTGTTGCATGTGAAGATCTTTTTCCTCACTAATGCCAGACTTTGTCATGAATAAGCTTTTCTTCTTTTAATCCATCAAATTTCAAAACAAGAGAAATGATATGAGGGAGATTAAGTATTTTTCATTTGTCATCTATTTAAATCACTGAATTATACAAAAATAGACATTGCCAGAAAAAATAGTGCTAAATCGTGAAAAAATGAATGCAATAAATCATGTTTCCTGACCCATGCAAATTTCATAATGAGGGATTTTCCTTCCACACGTTTATGTTTTAGAGAACAGAATGAATCGGTTGATATGCATTTCATACAAGGCATGTGTGAAAGCAATGGAACAGTGAACAACAGCAAACTATCATGGTCTGCATGTATACTAGTCCACATTCAAGAAAGACCGAAACAATGATTGGCTATATAAAATCATGATTAATTAATTAATTAATTGTCATGGCATGTAATTAATTTGAAGAAAATTCTTAATTGATTTAAAATCATTACCACAAACCATTTTTTTATTGCATAAATAACTATATTGTGATATATACAGATGAAAGTCCATTCAAACCATCAACCCCTGCACTGTATTCATTCTTTTTATCTGTCTCTGAATGATTTCTTTGTCAGCCTAAGTCATGATCCTCCACTATCATTGATGCGTCGCTCATCCTTCCAGTCCCTATCCAATTCACAGCACTACTAGAATAATAAAAAGCCCAAACCAATTACCAGCTAAATGTTCCCAGTATCCAGATGTTGAGATGGGAATGGATTGGGGATAAAAAGCCATGCACGCGAGAGAGGAGAGCGATGTAAAAATAGGTCATGGAAAGGAACGTCTGATTGCTAGAGCATGGCTGCAGCATTTCATGCTACATTAGTTCGCTTTTTGAAAGCTAATCTGTGTTTTCTGCTTAATTTCATGGAGGTGCAGAGCGGCTACCTGGTGCTGCGGTGGGGTGGTGGAGCGGAGACTACGACATGTATTAAATCCCCCGTGAGGCTGTGGGCCTGTGGAGAACCAGTCATGTGCGTTGAGACGCTCTGTCTACATGCATAATGAGAACGTGTGATAACAGTGAGATGCCATTATGGGTTTATGCGACATCGCTGTTAGTGTATTGCGCTGCAGTGCAGGTACGGAGAGGTGTCACGGATCTGTGGACTACTTTAAACAATGAAACACTCAAGGGCTCTCACATTTAGATTACCAATAGGCTTTAAAAAGTACCTGCAATGAATAAAAGATGCAGCACAGTATGAGCTGACTGATCAGACTTTTGTTATCTAACAGTACACTTTTTTCAGAACTGGTTCCCTTTTGAAGGGGTCATATATGCTGTTTTAAAGATCATTATTTGGTGTATTTGTTCTGATTGGCCAACTGACACTGCATTGTGATTGGACAAACCCCACAAGCACATGTCAGAAATATAATGGCCCTTACCATAAGTTCAGCTTTCAAAATAAATGTAAAGACATTTAATAATGTCATTATATTTTTACCATCAGTTGAAAGCCTGTCGTGTGACAGACACAGCGCTCGTATGTATTTGCAGTACACAAGCTGCGACTGACTCCACTGTGATGTGCAGTGTTGGGCATGTTACTTTAAAATAGTTAGTTAGTTATAGTTACTAGTTACTTCCCACAAATAGTTTAGTTAGTAGAGTCACATCATTATAAAAGTAACTGATTACCAGGAAAAGTAACTATTCATGGTTGTCCCCAATATAAATATGTTAAATGAATGAAAAGGACACTAAATAGAATACATTCTTACTATAAAACATTGCACACAAATCTACACTATTGTGCATTTTGCGCATTAGTTCCTGTCACACGGTCAGGTGTCTCGTGTGTGTGTTTGTTTTCATTCTGTTTGCTATGTACTTTCTGTATGTTGCTGTTTTCATTTTAATTCTCCTCATGTCTTTGCTCATTTGTAACCCCGTCCCTTTCATTATATTTTATCTTTTCCCTGCCATGTCATTCCAGGTGTCTTGAGTTCTGTCTTGATTAGTCTTGGTATTTAGGTAATGCTTTGTCCAACTGCAGCGTTACAGAACAATGGACCAATGAAGATGGCTTTCGCATTCACAGCCCGTCCCCACCCAGGGTCTGCCACCAAAAATGGCGCAATATGGGGTCAGATTAGTGCCAAAACCCCACTGCATGGGTTGCAATGGGGAGGGGTGGGACATGGACCAAGTCAGAGTCAGTCAGTGTGGGCGAGCTGCCGTGGCCCGATCCACCAGAGCCAGTTTGTGATTTAGAGGCTCCGTTGGTTCAGCCAGTGACTGCACAACCTCCTGTGAGTCTGTTGCGACCATAGAGTATCAGGAGGTTTCGCTGGTGGCTGCACAACCCACGGAGACCTTGAAAGCCTGTGTCAAGCCCTCATTTGTAACCCCGCCCCTTTCATTATGTTTGTTCAGTATTCAGAGTCTGTTGTTAAAGTAAAAGTGTGTTAAAGTCTTGTGTGTTGCACAAATTGATTTTGTATTTTCGTCAGCGGTCCTTTGTTTTCTTTGTTCTGTTTAATTAAATGTTTATTTTGAGCGTATCTTTGCCTCTGTGCTTCCTCTGTCTCGCTGAGAAGCGAAGTCGCGACAACTGCAGTGTTACAAGTTCCGTCCATTATTATAGAAACTGGCAGTTCTTAAAAGCAATTAAAAGCTTAAAAACAATTGCAGAGCACAACAAAAAAAGTATATGGTAAAAACAGTTCACACATTCCATAAAGCAAGTTATCATGTTAGATGTTAAAATTACATTTTGCAGATGATTTCAACATGTAGAACGAGTGTCTGAGTTTGTTCTTTTCAGATGTTTATCAGATGTTTGAACTCAATATGATGAATAGAATGCTGTGGTTTCCAGATGATGCAATCTTTCACAGATGTCTCGGCATCTAACGAGCACACAGGCTGCTTGTGTGCTGCGAGTACCATAGATCTGATATTTCATCACATTCTTCTTTTTGACTTCACTTTCAAACAGCTGTGCTTACATTTGTGATAATATTAGCAGACATATTTTACACTAATATTGTCAAAAAGATCTGTGATGTGCTTTCTGGGCTCGGTCAGGTTCAGTAGTTTTATTTCCCGTTTTGAAGCATTTGGCTGCCATTGCTAAATAATAGGCGGAATAGTTATTACAAGGATTAATATAACATACATAAGAACTTCTTAAATAAACAACAAATACTGGATTGACCATGCATTCATTACTATTATTATTATTATTATTATTATTTTACCTAGACAAGCTTTGCCATATATTGTCATCTCCTATCTAAAGAAAATTTGAAGGTAAGCTTAAAATTAAATATGTCAGATTTAGAAACATATTTGAACTGGATGTGACATTTAAACAATATTTTTCTTTCATAATCCCTTGAGGATGTGTGCCTTGTTGTATTACATTTGTAGTGTATTTTAATGATTTAAAAGGCCACTAAAGTGTACATTTTTCTTAAGACACCTAAAGGCAGGATAAGCATTTCTGATAGATTCTCACCTATCGAGAAAAACCCAAGCAACCTCTGTTTCTGATCGCAGGCTTTCCGCTCGTTGAATTCTCTCCTGTGCTGAAACCCAGGTGGAAAAGATTTAGTATCAAATGTATTAAAAATATACTTGAAATTCAAGTAGTATGTTTATAATACATTTGTGTTCCCAACATGCTTATTTACAGTGCATTAAAAATATATTGAATTTTTTTTTTCAAGAAGTATACTAGAAGTACTTTTGTATTAAATACATGCTTAGTTATACTTTCATGAAATATGTTAAATGCAAGCATGCTTGTAGTGTATTTTTACAAAATATACTGTACTAGAAATACTTTTGTACCAAATACATGCTTAATTGCACTTTTAAGGAATATGCTAAATACAAGCATACTTTTAATATATTCCTAAAAAGTATAGAAAAATAAAAATTTTAATAAATATATTATTAGTTACACTTTTAAGGAATATACTAAAATGAAACATACCTTTAATGATGTTTTAGTGTATTAACAGAAAACACACTGTCACGTTTTATGTTTGTATAGTTCTGTTTAAGTCTGTGTTTTTGTATTCTTGGTTTAGTTTCGTTTTCATGTCTTCCTGGTTTAGTTTTGTTTTTGTATTTAGTTCCTGTTTGCCCTTATTTGGAGTTCCTGTCATTATGTCCTTATTAGTTGATTTGTATCCACCTGTGTTTCTAACCTGTCCTAAGTTCTCCCTAATGTCCTCTAGTTTAAAAGCCAGTTCAGTTTGTCCTGTCCTTTGTCGGTAATTAATGTTGTTTAGTGTCTGTTCTTGTGAGCACCCTACCTGTTTGAATCTCTGCCTGTTGGAATTAAAGAAGTCAAATATATTGGATCTCTCGTACCTGTCTTCTTCAGTCACTACGAGCAGACCGTGACATTAATAAACATTGCATTTAGAATTTCCTTGTCCTCTCCTGTCTGCTGTGCTAAGAGGCATCGGCTGCACGCCTCACTACACGGACCGCTCATTACACCGTCGTTTGTGCTGCCTTGTTGAGCGTAGCACTGAAAACATTATATTTTACACATTTTTTTTTCCTGAACCGTTCGGTTCGTATGTGTACGGATACGGTTCGATACAAGTATGCATATTGTTACACCTCTGATATATATATATATATATATATATATATATATATATGTATAAAACGTGTGTGTTAACCATTTATTTAATGTATGTTTTTATTTAAAAATTAAAACATTGTGAATAAATATATGACTGTGTCTGCTTCTATTAAATCAATACTAAACATCATATGTGTTACTTTCATGACCTTAGGTTTTTAATATAAAAATGAAAATGTACGACACAGATAGGGGGAAAGTAAAGGGTTTGCAGTAATTTTAGCTTTCTACTTGGCAAAGAGTAAGCAGTATGTAGTCAATAGTGGAGAGAATCTTTTTTCTATGATAAATCCATCTTTATAGGCAAGTAAGTGAATTGCTTCATTTAACAAGTTACTTCAAAGCGCATTTCATGAATCATTTGTTTCAAAACTGGACTTCATAACCTGTTGCGTGAATAATTTTATCCTCACTGATTACTCTCAGGTGTTTACAATTAGATCCTCATTGATGACTGAGACTGGGTGCTAATGACTGCGCAGAAATCAGCGCATTAAAATAGAGACGTGTGAGAAAATAACTTACATTTCAAGGGTGAATAAATAAAACAATTCATAATTCATTATCTTAGATATCTATTTTACAATCCGGAAATGTTAAGACTTTTATTGTCTGTGGTGTATCAGTATGTAAGGTTTTATTTTGTAAGAATATTTTGAAGGAATCAACTTTGTACAGAGAGTCTGGATTTGGGAACAAATCTGTGTGATCGTTGTAATAAACACAACTGGATTGTCAAGCACAATGAATTGTAAGAATTAAGAATTAATGTAAGAATTAATCAACAGCACCTAGAAACTGTAAAATTTGCACAAGTACAACAAGTAAATCTGTACAAGTTGCAGACCACTGAAAATGTGTTAAAATAATATCTACAGTAGGGATGTAACGGTATCAAAACTTCACGGTACGGTTATACCTCAAAAAGGAATGGTATGGTATTTATTGAATCATTTACAGGAAAAACAAAACTAATGAAGAGATTTAAAAAAGTGCCAGAAGTGTTTACATGAACACTGAAGATATCAATAAAATACAAATAAGCCATCTATCTGTAACCACAAAAAATTATTAACCCTTAAAGTACGAACTGCTGACATTCCAGTGGTCCTGACAGACATGAACCCAGCTAGCATGCAACACTATGACAAGTCTCAGTTGTTGTTTTTTTTTTTCTTTTAAGTTAAAAGGTAGATAGAACATAGAAAAGTGGTTAGAAAATAAATGACAGAGGGACAATGGTGTGTGTTTTTCAATAAAAAGAAGACAGATAGATAGATAACATATAACTACTTTTTAAAAATGATTAAATTAGATTAGATTAAACCGCAATAGCTTGTTTCACTAACAGTGGTTGAATAAGTGCATTTGTTCAGCAACCACAATCACACAGTGTGCCATGTCTTTTTTATGTTCCTAGAGTGAGCCATGTTTGAATAAAGGATTGTTAATATTTTGAAACCAGAAGACAGGCCTTATTCATTTTTATATAGATATAAATTGTATAGATAAAAACTATCTTAATTCATGCTTAGTCTACATTTTTTCGTAGTGCAACAAATTCAGAAATAAAGAAGATGTCACAAATGAAAGACGCATATCTCAGACATACTCATGTGAAAATGGGTCGTTGGTCTGCTCATACACTTTTATTTTTCACAAACACACACACATATATATATATATATATATAAATATAGAAGCATTTATGAACAAAATATGTTTAGTTTTGATATGGAAACAATCATTACAGTCATTTTGAAATGTTCGTCTTAATTGGCATAATTCTGTTTTTAAGCAGTTTTCGAATTAAGACTCTGATTTCAGCTGTGTTAAAAACATAAATAATGGGATTTAACATTGGTGGAAGAGTAAATGAAAGAGATAGGCTGATGATTCTAACGTTGGGAGTAAGAGAAGTAACTGCTGAAGCAATGAAAAGGCATATTATAGGTAGAAAAAATATTATGACCAACAAAATATGAGAAATACAGGTCTTTAGTGCTTTTAAACGTGCTTCCCAAGTGGTAATTTTACTCAAGGCAAAAAAAATACCCACATATGACAAGACTATAATGAACACTGGTGCTATAAGGAACAAAGCTGCAATGAGGTTTGATAAAAACAAATTAAGGCTGTTGTTGTTGCATGCCAATCTCGACAGTGGTCCATAATCGCAATAAAAACTCTGTACCACATTAGATTTACAGAATGAAAGTTCTGTCATTAAAGACGTTGCCAGGGCCACCAGAGAAATGTTAAAAGTCCATAGTACTATAAACACTAAAAACATGACAGTATTATTCAATATGGCATGATATCTTAATGGCAAACAAATTGCAACATAGCGATCAAATGCCAGAATAACAAGAGTGGCACTTTGCACAGTAATAAAGACGTTTACAAAAAACATGTTAGACAAGCAAGCATTGTAGAAAATGTACTGAGAGTCAGAAAAAAAAGCCTTCATCATGTTAGGAATCACTGAATTAGTTTCACCAATATCAGCCAAGGCTAAGTTAAACACACCAATGTACTTTGGACTGTGCAGACTTCGTTCAAGAGCTATAATGAGAAGGACTATAGAATTCCCAATTACAGCAATAAAATATGCGACACATAAAAAAATAGAGAAATAACTGCTGTACGGTATATCTGAAAGTCCAATGATGAAAAAGTATTCAGGACGAACAATAGACATATTCTGGAAAAAACTTGCATTTGAAGAACTCATGTCAGCTTTGTGCATAATTATTATTATTTTTTTTAACTAGCTGAAAATAGGAATAACCATAAAGATATAAACAAAATATAGGGAATTCACAAAATTGTCATCTTCCTCTTCTAAAAATCGTATACATACTATTATACATACGTAAAGCTTAAGATTTTACATGTACATGACGTTTCTGCATAACATTTAAATCGCACACCTGTATTAATGAAGCTCTAGAGTGCTTTGAATGAAATTGCTCAGCTTTATATGCCTGTTCTTATTCTCTTATGTAGCAAAGATCATTGAACATTTGTGTCATGGAATCCAATTATATCTTTTGACTAATCTCTTGAGAGTTTTGACTCAACAGAATGATGTAACATTATTATGGTGAAATAAGCATCTAGCCACTGATTTAGTTTTGATAATGTTTTTTTTCTCACTGATTCAAAATGGTTAAAAATCCTAAAATTTTTCTGCTCTGCTCCAAAAGCATCTGCTATACTGTAATGCCAAGCCAGCAGAGGGAGCCCTCGCCCGAGTACTAGCTTACCAGGTAACACATTACGTAACATACTTTATTTTTTCCTTTTTGGTAATTTCATGACCAATTGGCAACATAACCACAACGTCGTGTGCACATAATTTCATTACCATCCTATTATCAATTCATGACGTCGTCTATACATCCTCCTTATGTAACAAGATAACCAAGAATGTCCCAGATTCGTACTCTTTTTGTAATATATAAGTAATTTTATGACTTTCTGGCAACGTAACTACGACGTTGTATGCACTTAAAATCATTACCATCATTTACACGTTTATATGCTCTCTGATTACCAGTTATGCTATTTAAATGTGGGAACTTCGGACACACGATTGAACATTCTTTAAAGTTGTGTTTATTTTCACCAGTCAGATTAAGGACAGTGCATATTAATATTGAGCTTACCTTGACTACGATTCCACTGATTTCCCTTCTGGTATGTTGATCGGACTGATGCCATCTTTCGGATCATGCTAACTATATAGATTGACAATCTTATGAGACTTTGTCTGAGATTGTCGAGAAAAAACCACAACGCCACCTGCAACCATCACAGAGACTCAAGAGGGAGTTACAACCATGCAAATCAACACCTTATGCATCTCAGAGAGAAAAAGAGAGAAAGAGAACGTTGTCGAACAAACAAACTATGCTTTTATTGCGGTGAATCAGGCCCACAAAAAAAACCAAGAATCAGCCAAGGTACACATGCATTGTTTCTACCCACTTTAAAATAAAGCATTTCAACTAGCTGTTACGTTGAACGTTGATACTGCACTTCTTGAATTGACAGTGATGATCAATTCTGATGCTGCCCTAAATCTCATCAGTCACCGTGTCATTCGGAAGTTTCAAATATCTGTACACCTCCCATTCAAATTAAATTTGTGGATGATGAAACAACTGGAATTGGAGCTTGAATCACTCAACCATAACCAAAACCCATAAGCTCCAGGTCAGACTATTTCACCAGGAATCCATCACTCTTTATGTTGTGAACTTTTCCAAGAACAAAATCATGCTTGGACATCCCTGGCTATCTAGCCATAATCCTGATGTCTCCTGGTCCCACTAGGGCTTTTCACACTGTGCTTAACCCCGGGTTATCTGCGTTCTAAACACCGCTTTTAACCCCGGGTAAAGACGCATTTCACACCTGTAATTTGAAAGCGGTGTTA